>JAQFVV010012412.1:3283828-3594991 GCA_028023455.1 Epiperipatus broadwayi
AATTATCAGCTAGTTATTGAGATTTGAATTCTTCTGATCATGCATTTTTTTCCAGAGGGTGAATTGACATGACTACACATTCGTAGCTCCGACCATCCCCTCCCATATGAAATTTTCCCATGTCCTGAGTCATCCTTTCCTTTTTGTGAAGTTTTCCTAATATTCGGTCATTCAAAGGGTGAGGAAAAGGAATTCTGCTGCTAAATACAAACATGGATATACGTAAATTAATACAATTAGGTCCCTCCCAAACTTAACTAACTCTCTCACTGCACAAATGTCCACGTTTATGGGCTATGGCCCAAGCACCAATCTTGCTATTTAACAAGAATTGCAGAATTCGCTAACAGTAAATTAACTCAATAAATTTTTAAGCTTTTGCTCGGTTTATATTAGCTTATGCCCAGGGGTGGTGGTGTAACATGCCGGAGAAGAAACGGCAGGTGAATTAAAATCTCCCTTTCCCTTTCTTTTACCTTTATCTAACACATTTGTTTCCTAGAATTACCAAACATATATCAACATGCACTCTTAGGAAAGTCATAATGGAATCTATTTCAAAACATATGACATGTATTTCAAACAAACAAAAAATATATAATATAAATGTAAAAGAGACAAATAAACAAACAAAAATTTGTCTCTTTTACATTTATATTATATATTTTTTGTTTGTTTGAAATATGTGTCATATGTTTTGAAATAGATTCCATTATGACTTTCCTAAGAGTGCATGTTGATATATGTTTGGATAATTCTAGGAAACAAATGTGTTAGATAAAGGTAAAAGAAAGGGAAAGAGAGATTTTAATTCACCTGCCATTTCTTCTCCAGCATGTTACGCCACCACCCCTGGGCATAAGCTAGTATAAACCTGGAAAAAGCTTAAAAATTTATTGAGTTAATTTATTGTTAGTGAATTCTGTGATTTTTGTTAAATAGCAAGATTGGCGCTTGGGCCATAGCCAATAAATGTGGACATTTGTGCAGTGAGAGAGTTAGTTAAGTTTGGGAGGGACCTAATTGTATTAATTTACGTATATCCATGTTTGTATTTAGCAGCCGAATTCCTTTTCCTCACCCTTTGAATGACCGAATATTAGAAAAACACAAAAAGGGAAGGATGACTCACAACATGGGAAAATTTTGTATGGGAGGTGATGGTCAAAGCTGTAAATACTACGAATGCGTAGTCATGTCAATTCACTCTCTGGAAAGAAATTCACAATCAGAAGAAGTCAAATCTCAATAACTAGCTGATAATTAATAAATATAAAGTGAAGTAAAATGAGGAAAGTGCATTTTAGTTATAATGGCGCCCAACGTGGGGTGCCATTGTAACTAAAACATACTTTCTCTCATTTACTACACTTTATATTTATTATATATCAGCTAGTTATTGATATTTGACTTCTTCTGATCGTGAATTTCTTTCTAGAGGGTGAATTGACATGCCTACTTATTCACCATATTTATAGCACTGACCATCCCCTCCCGTACAAAGTAAAATGAGGAAAGTGCATTTTAGTTACAATGGTGCCCATGTGGGGTGCCATTGTAACTAAAACATACTTTCCCTCATTTACTACACTTTATATTTATTATATATCAGCTAGTTATTGAGATTTGACTTCTTCTGATCGTGAATTTTTTTCCAGAGAGTGAATTGACATGCCTACATATTCACCATATTTATAGCTCTGACCATCCCCTCCCATATGAAATTTTCCCGTGTTCTGAGTCATCTTTCCTTTTTTGTGAAGTTTTCCTAATATTCGGTCATTCAAAGGGTGGGGAAAAGGGATTCGGCTGCTAAATACAAACATGGATGTACCTAAACTAATCCAATTCAGTCTGTCCCAGACTTAACTAACTCTCTCACTGTGCAAATTTTCATGTTTATGGGTTATGGCCCAAGCGCCAATCTTGCTATTTAACAAGAATCGCGGAATTCGCTAACAGTAAATTAACTCAATAAATTTTAAGCTTTTGCCCGGTTTATACTAGCTTATGCTCAGGGGTGGTGGCGTAATCCGCCGGAGAAGAAACAGGTGAATTAAAATCTCTCTCTTTCCCTTTCTTTTACCTTAATCTAACACATAAACATATATCAACATGCACTCTTAGGAAGGTAATAATGGAATCTATTTCAAAACATACAATACGTATTCCAAACCAAAAAATATAAATACTAAAATGTAAAAGAGACAAATAAACAAACAAAAAAAATATAAAGTTTGTTTTGTTAAATTTAAAATCTATTTATGTTTATTTGAAGAAATTATAAAGTGTCACACACATGTATATGACAATATTCTGTTTACAGGATGTTATAGTTAAATAATAAAATCTATGAAGTAAAATATGTATAAAGTTATTACACTATTTGATTTTGTGTATTTAAAGATTGGAAATAATAGCAAATATATTTACCACTGTTTTTATGAGTCTTCATAATTAAATTAAATGTTTCTGAGAGCACTCTTTGTGATTATTAATTCTTTTACTTCTATTCTAATTCCTTGGGTGAAAGTGGATAAAATTGCGAGTCCATTTTGTCTTCTAATTCAGTGTTCTAAGTAAGAAGTTCATCATTCCATTGATAGATCTGTGTAATGGTGGACGTCAGGTGCAGGATTCATTTATTATGTTTCTCTTTTTTTTTATATATTTAGGGCAATCTGTCTCTTATATCTTGTGTGACCTCAAAGGTACAGAAGGAGCTGGCATCTAACATAGACCCCCAGCACGATGAGAACTTTACCCCATGTGTTTCATGAAGTTTCTTTTATATCTTTTCTTTTTTCTGGTCAAAAATGATTTTTATAAAACTCTTTTTTTTGCCATGTATTGCCTTCTGCCTTCTCTCTGCAATAATCAATAGCCAACTGCTAAAAACAAAATGTCTTTGCTGTCAACAATGTTTTATCTTTTTTTATTTATCTCTAGCCAGAAATCTTTTTACTCAATACGCGAACAAAATAAAAACCACCTATCAACTTGGTCTTAACTTTTGCTATTTTTGGAAATTCCCCCTAACTACGCTTTATTATTTACCTCGATAATTAGACAATAGGATCCTAAAGAATTTAATTTCTTAATGGTCATTCTGCCTGTTCTTTTCTGTTAGCTAACACAAAAATCATTTCCACAAAGTTTCGAAGCTTGATAATATATTAATCTTATTAATTTAAATGAAACATCCAACTATTAACTATATCCGTTTCAATAACAATAGTCCGTTTGACTAATTGATTCGTGGAAGGTAAACAAAATTCCTTTTTTTTTTCTTCATGTTTTAAAATATTTGAAAATCTCTTGATTTTATTCATTTTTCTTACCCCCTTCAACACAATATTTATCAATATACATGTATGCCACAAAATAAGAATAAAATAAGTGAGAGAAAGAAAGTAAAATATATACATTAATATTAGTAACCCATCACCGTTATTATTATTATTATTTACGTAACTATATATGTGTAGCTACGTGGTCCTTTCCAAATGCATAACTCATGAAACAAAACACACATACATACATAGCCTGATTTACTCTCTCCCTTGTAACAGGGTTTGAACCCAGTTCCTGTTACAATATATTGAACCGTATTCGAATGTGTGGATTCGAATCACCGGCCTCTTAGGCAGAGAAGAACATACTCGGAGAGTATGTATGCCCAAACGATAGCTATAAAGTATATAACTAACGTTACATTTCCAGGACATAACTTCTTCTCGACTGTTGAGTTCAACACCAAGTTCAAAGCACTTTTTTTGTTTGTGTATAAACACGGGCGCCAGCTGCTTATTCTAAAACAATAGACAACGCACTTTGAATAGTGGCAACTAACCCAACGCCTAAATCCACGACTAGCTCAGCTGTTTGTAATCACTAATAGATTATACTTAATTAGTGATTAAAAGAATTAATAAAAGAATTTGTTAAAAAGAATTGATAAAAAGAATTGATAAAAAGGAATTGATAAAAAGAATTGACCGACAAATAAAGTTTAATTTTAAAGATAATTTATTAACTAACATTTATTTACTAAATTTAAACATTTTATAATTCTAATAAAACACACGCATATTTTAAATTAACATTTCTAAATAGTCTAAATATTCCTATAGATTCAATAACAGAACACTCTAATTTCATTAATAAATATTGGTAGAATGATCACGCACATATTAACTAATGCACACACATAATAATGATAATAAAGGACTACATAGCATTTGAAATTTAATCACACACATATCAATAGTTCATTTATGTATGATATCGAGTTCATATAATTAGACTCTTGGAGGATTCGCACGAATTAATGAAATGCAATGGCTATTACAGTATAAACGAAAATAAGCAAATGTTTTACCTAGGATTTTGAACGTAGATTTAATACTTTGTTTTCTTCTTGTTTGTTGTTTCTTCCAGTATGAATGGTTCCAGTATGAATGCTTCCAGCCGGCTGGGACGTTTCCTTGCTGAGTTTCCTGATTTTCACTATGATTACTATCGGAGACAAATAGATACTGACGGAGATTTTCTAAGATGTTAGGCTGACATTATTTCACGGGCAGATCTGCTGTTTTCATCGGACATCTGGGCTGGAGATAAACGTGCATTCCCAAGATCTTCTCAACACTGCATTTTGTTTGTTAACTGCACAATTAATTTCTGAACTGCACACTCTCAATAACTTTGTGAACTGATTCACTGTCCGATAAAAAAGTCTATTTATACCTGCGCCTTGTTGTCTTTCTAATATCTCCGGCAAAGATCTGTTATCAAATTCCAATGATAATCATTTGATAAACGTGTTTTGGAAGATTGCTTAATTAGTAATAGCCATGCAGAGATGTTGTTTTATATTTTAATTAATAACCATTGCCGTGTTTTTTAATAATCTTCTTTAACTTTATAATAACATTTATTCTATTGTTGACAATCGCACATATATACGGTCATATATTTTTAATACAATTTACTATTTAGTTTTAACATTATTTTTCTTTAATTAAACTTGAATGAAAAGAGATTTGTATATTTATATTTTTACGAATACTAATAAAACTATTTAATTCCTATCTTTTTCTAAAACAAACTGAATAAACTCTTCAACATTTAATTTTATGTTTTTCTTTTACGAAAGATTACTTTAATAATAATTTTAGATAAAAATTATATGTGCCTATATCAATATAGGTACAATATATATATATATGAATAGCTTGTAATGGATGATTGTTTTTATTGTGAATAAAAATTGAATTAATTATGTCATTGTCATACATGTGTTTACCAATCATTCATACTTAAACATGTCATGGCTCAGCACTGAACATGGCATGTTATTGTCAGCAATGCTACTCTTTGATTTTAGAAGTGTTTTTTGAATAATAAAAGCACAACCCACTAGAAGGTTTTTTAATTTATTTATCTAATGTGTGTCTGGAATGCATATTGTTGTTATCGTTTATTGAATTCTCCATGCAGTAGTTTATTGATTTGTTATTGAATGTTAACAAATAATATTGATTTGTTCAAACTGGAATCTGCTGAGTAGCATATGATAATTGCTAGTTTTTTAAAACTATTATTGTAAAGTAATTTCCATTATTTTGCATGATTCAGTGCATAGATCAATTAGATTAATTATAAGCCTATAAGCTTGAGTTTAAGAGTGGGTTGTAATATTACTGAGCTCTTTATGACAACTAATTAATGTCTGAAGTAGTATATATATATATATATTTGTTTATTGTTTTAGTAAGTAAACGTAAATTATTATCAAATATAATAAATATTTTATAAATATAATTATTTGTAATAAAATTTAATTAATTAATCGTATAAGGAAAACATTTATAATTTTCACAAAGTTTTAAAATATAATATTGTTTATTATATTTAAAATATTAATAACTATGCACATGTACAGATACATATTTACATATGTTTGCACATTCTCCCACATTTAACATATTCATTATGTTTTTCAGAAGTGATAAATATTTTTCAAGAAATTCGATCTCCAAACATCAAAAAACAGGTAAAATAATTTAGAAATAGTTCATTTTTTAAAAAACAACATTATGCCTTTTTTAAAAAAAAAACATGCTTTTGTTCTAACACACACACACACCAAAGAATTTTTCTTTTTTTTTCTCATTTGCTATTTGTATTTTTCTCTATATTGTAATTGTCAGACTAAGCATGTTTAAATCATTTTACCTTTTTTATTTATTTATATAATTTATGTGGTTGCCACTTGACTTTAAACATCAAGAAATAGATTGACTTATATATTTTTACACAATCATAATGATGATCACTACACAGCCCCTATTTGCAATACCTGGCTAGATCACCAACATGTTATTCCCAATAAATGAATATAGTCCATACAATATTACATTTAAAGAGACTAACACATTATAACAATTATTTGATTAGAAAATATAATTGTCAATCAACATATAACTTATTTCTGTTAACAAAGTCTTTTCTCCAATTTCTTATGTACTATTGTTTTATTTCATATGTATTCAGGGAAACAATAATTACTTATAAAATGTCCAAGGTGTCTTTGCTAAATTTAGTTTAAATCTTCAATTACCCTAAATTATTAATTCAGTTATTGAGTACATTTGCCATACGTTGAACCCTTAATTTCAATAAACTTAAGATGTAACTGTATGTACAGATATAAGACATTTATTTGACTCATTAGTTTTTTAGTATTAATGAATGCATATACTTAATATGGGATAAACATAACCATTATATTTTTCTACAATAGTAACTATAAGGAATTACTATTTCAGGTCCAGTCCTGATTTAATAAAATTACAACTTCTACTGGAAAGCTTGTTTTGAGTATGATCTCTAATTTATCAGAACAAAATAGAAATGAATTTTCTCATATGGATACCGATATATTTAAACTATTTGACAGTGAATAAACAACCACAAACACACACACATATACTATAACCTCACCTACACAAAATCTAAATCTCAGCAATCAAATGCAGTATCATTAATGGACCATTGAAGCCAATTAATGCAATAAAATCATTAACTTAAAGCTATTAATAATTATTTAATCTAATTATTTACCACTTGGGATGATTTATGTAGCTTCCGTTATTATCAGTTATTATTATTTTTAACTAATAATTTCTACAAATAACATGTGGTTAACATATATTAAAAGAAAAGTTCTTTACAAAATGATAATATATATATATTTAATACAGAGTGAATCTTTTTTTTACTTCAGCTGCATTAAATGCAACTAACTTTTACACTTTTGCTTTCTAGTTTAAATAATTTATAAGATAAGATGTAGCATATTGGTATTAAATATAAACTTAAAATGCTTAAAATAAAGTCTAAATAGTCTTTTTAAATATAGAACTTACAAAGCAAGATAACTGCAGTTTGTTTTTTTCCAATGGCAAGTATTAAACAATTCGTATGTGCTATAATATACTTTAACAATCCCAGCTTTGCAATTGGAAATAAACATTGTTTTTTCATTGTAACCAGATTTACTCAAAAATAGCATGTCAAATTTTTAGATATTGAGCTTAGATTAGCAGATGGTGATTTTTCCTTCTTTTATTTACTAAGCATAATGGAATCCAATATCATTTTAATAAAGTGAGAATCCACAATGAAGGCAATAAGAAAAATTGGTTTTATGTAAGTTTTACTTCTTTCTGTTTTGAGCTACCCATTCCAGTTTTTTACTTTTTGATTGATTAATTTGTATAACACTTTAATTGGCTGATTTTTTTTTAAATGTCTTATGTAATTACAATATTTGCAATACATTTTTTGTGAAGAGAGTTTTAAACATATATTTATTTTAAATGTTAATCTCTCATTCATTTGGGAATCCATATAGCTGACTCTGAAATGAATAATACATTATTCATTTCAATATATAACAGAGAATTGACTTTATCTGTCTAAAGGCATATATGTATACATAATATAGCAAATATACAAGTACACCTGATGAATATTTATAACTAATAAATTCTTTTAGATAGTCCTACAATCTTATAGAAAATCTTTCCTATCATTTTAATATGAATTTTCAACATTTCAAGTCTCTAGCTCACCTTATGAACAAAGGTTTATTATGAAATAATGTCTGACACGATAATTTGTTTGGGAAATTTTATAATTTAGAAGAAGTGCATCATATGGCTGAACGATTTGATAGCTTATTTAGGAATATGTATTTATTGATATTCTAGTATTAAATGTATTAGGAGAAAGAGTTAAAGCATTAGTAAATTATCACCAAGATAATCAGTTGATATCATTTCATTGTAGTAAATTATCATCATTGACAATCACTTGATGTCATAATACTCTCTATTGTCTAGTTGATCTAGTTGAATTCAAAAAGAGAAATTAGTTATGAATCATAATAAAAATACATTATATTCATTATATATATATATAATTAATAAAACAAGTTATAAATTTCATAACTTGTTTTTAAGTTTGCATTTAAATGATCACTAGATGGAGCTTACCAGTAGCTCTTATAAAAATAAAGCTTGTTTAGAGATATTGGTAAGCTCCATCTAATTATCATATATATATATAATAGTACTCTCATATCTAAAATTCCCATACCCATAGTTTCATCTGTCTGTGCGTTTTTTTAAAAAAATTGAAATTAATAAAAAAGAAATTTTAATTTTCTAAACAATTACAAAATATTAAAAGCAAATAGCAGCAATAAACTTTTATTTCATCATCATAAATCTGTTTATGAAAACATTCAAACTCCTGAAAATTTAAATAAGTATTAATTTTACTATTTATAGTTTTGCATATATATATATGTACATAACTAATCAAATTAATGTATGGTATTCTTTTATTCTATTATCTCATAAGTTATCAATCTTTAACTGGTTTTATAACTTATGTGATTATGGAGTACAATTCAGGAGTGCTATGAATTAAGTTGATTAGCTTTATATTTATTTTCAGTGTACTATTTTATCATTATATATATATAACAATAAAAATAATAAATGTAACAGTAATTAACTATTATATACAGTCTTTCACCGCAGAAGTATTTTCAGTCAATTCCTTAGCAGTCCCAACTGCCGTTAAATTCAAAAACAAAACTGAAGCAAACGTCACCATCTCAAATCCCATAAATCCCTAATTTTAATTTAGCAGCTTATTTATTAATTATATTCATTTTATTTCTGTTTATTAAAATTGTCTCCTTAATTTTTCTTTTATTATGGTTTCTCTCTTCATGAAGAATCTTAATACTTTCAATATCAAATTTAAATTTATATTTACTTGTCTTTTCATGATCCAAGAAAACTGAAGCAGCCATTAAATCATTATTATTTTTACTTTTCACACACTTGTATAAACAATTCATGCTTCTTTAATCTTTTCAATACTGCATCTTGATTCACCTATAACATACATCCACAAAAATTTGATAGACAACTTTTCTGCTTAACAGGTGTGACATTTTTAGAATTATTCATTAATTTATTAACATTATTTGTAACACAAAATGAAACATTAAAAATATATATATCCTTAAAAAATTTCATTTGAGCATTTGAAATATATGGAATAGATATCCATTTTTTACTATCAATCTTCAACTCCTTTAAACCGTAAAAAAAAAAAAAAAAAAATTGACATAATTGCCAAGGAATTGCTTGAAGTTGGTTATAAGATTGAACAGATTAACAATAACTTTATGTCAATTTAAAAAGAGTTATAATGGTTTAAAGGAATTGAAGATTGACAGTAAAAAAATAGATATCTATTCCATATATTTATGACAGACAAAAATAAATCATGGCTCTTATTCCCAGGAGGCTGTAAAGTCACCAACCAAGGCAGCAGTTGATGGCTGAAGGTGGAGAGTGCTAAGAATCCCCTGATTGCAGACCCAAGCTGCCATTTGATGATGACTTTTTATTTAGGTACTTACAACTGCAGAGCACTTTCAAGGAAGGAAGATTGCAAGAATTAGAAGAACTGTCTTATATTTAATGGGACATTATTGGACTTTGTGAAGTTAGAAGAAAAGGTGAAGAGACAATTGATTTAAAAAGTGGGCGTGTACTCTATTATAAAGGCACAAATATTGGAAATACAAATGGAGTAGGATTCATTATAAATAAAAAGTGGAAGAATAACATTGTAGAAATTGATGATGTATAGACAAAGTGGCAAGATTAGTTATACACCTTAATAGCAGATACCAAATGCAGATAATTCAGGTTATGCCCCAACAAGTTTTTATAGTGATAAGTAGTAGAAGATTTTTATATGGATGTACAAAAGGTTTTTGATCAGAGTAAACAGCATTTTAAAATTTGTTATGGGAGACTTTAATGCTAGAATTGGTGCTGTAGGTAATTTTGGTTATGGTAATAGAAATGAGAGAGGACATAGACTTGTGGAGTTTGCAGAAAAAGAAAAACTTTATATTATGAATTCTTTTTTTGAGAAAAAAGTTAAAAGGAAATGGACATGGAAGCATCCAAATGAAAATACAGCAGAATTGGATTATATATTGACTAACAGAAAATACATATTTCAAGATAGTAATCCTTTTAATAAATTTAACACAGGAAGTGATCATTGATTAGTAAGATGTAAGATATGTGTTAATGCAAAACTAGAGAGACAAAAATTATTAAGAAAAACAATATTTACAGTTGATATTCCTAATCTTTAGCAACATTCTAACAAATTTAAATTAGAACTTATAAATCGATTTCAAGTATTAGTAGATTTTGAACATGATTCAGATTTGAATGAAATTAATATGAAAATAACTGATACACTTAAAAACTGCAACAAAGATAGCTGGTAAAAAAAAGCAGCAACTGACCAATAAAATTTCTACTGAGACTAGAGAATTTATGATGAAGGGAAGGAATATGAAGATATACAAAAATGATGCTTTAAAAAGGATTGAATATCTCGAATTTTGTAAAATGGTGCGGAAAAGAGTTGAAAATGATATAAGAAAGTATAACTGAATTAGCAAGGAAAACTGTAGAAGAGAATAAAAGTCTCAAGAGTATAAAACAACATTTTGGTATTGGTAGGAAATTTATATCTGCAATAAGAAAAAAAGATGGAATTATTACTAAAAAGAGAGATGACATCATGAAATGGGTAGAAGATTATCAAGAATTATATAGTAATAAAGAACAAGTATCTCCTATATCTATTACATCTTCCAAATTACCCAAAATTTTAAATGAATCAATGAGACATGCAATTAAATGTATGAAGAAAGGAAAGACTCCAGGTGATGATGGAATTATAATTGATATATTAAAAGAAGCAGGTGATGAAGAAATAGAATTTTTTTTAGCAAAGTTATATACCAAATGTCTAAATGATAAAGATGTACCAGATGATTGGAAGAATGCAGTAGTAATATTTAAAAAAGGTGATAAAGAAGATATTAGAAATTACAGATCTATCAGCCTTTTATCAGATTTATACAAAATTTTTACCAAGATAATTACAACTCGTCTACAGCAAACAGTGGATTTACACCGAACAGTGGGTTTACACCAACCTAGACAACAAGCTAGATTTAAAAGTGGTTTTATTACAGTAGATCATATCCAGGTATTGTGAGATGTTATAGAAAGGACAAATGAATATGAGTTGCATTATGCTTTGGATTTGTAGATTATTAAAAGGCATTTGATTATATAAACATTTCTTTAGTGATTAAAGCATTGGATCATCAAGATATAGATGCAGGATATTGTCATATTTTAAAGAATATTTATAAAAATGCAACAGCAACAATTAGATTACATAATGATACTGGGAAAGTCAACATTGAGAAGGGTGTAAGACAGGGTGACTCCATATCTCCAAAACATTTTACAGCAGCGCTGCAAGAAGTATTTTGTGGATTAAAATGGGAAGCTAAAGGAGTGAAAGTAAATCATTTAGATATTGCAGGTGATTTAATTGTTTTTGCAAATAATGCTTTAGAACTGCCTGAGTTATCAGATGAAAGTAGGAAATTAGGACTAAAGATACATGTTAAAAAGACTGAAGTAATGCTTAGTGGATTTTCTCAAAATATGAAAATAAAGATTGATTATGATGAGTTAGAAGAAGTTGACAGTTACAAATACCTTGGTCAGATTATTAATACAGATGGAAACATAATGGATGAAATTAATCATAGAATTAAACTTTGGTTGGAATGCTTTTGGTAGAAATAACTTGATACTAAAAGGAAATATACCTATGTGTTTGAAAAGG
The DNA here is from genome assembly GCA_028023455.1 of Epiperipatus broadwayi. Lineage (NCBI taxonomy): Eukaryota > Metazoa > Onychophora > Udeonychophora > Euonychophora > Peripatidae > Epiperipatus > Epiperipatus broadwayi. The sequence goes on from JAQFVV010012412.1 coordinate 3,296,159, forward strand.
AGGGTTTTTAATAAATGTGTTTTACCAATTCTTACTTATGGATCTGAGACCTGGACACTTAATAGATGAGCAATACAAAGTCTTCAGATCATTCAAAGAAGTATGGAGAGATGCATATTGGGTGTAACAAGAAGAGATCGAAAACACAATATATGGGTAAGAGAACAAACAGTTGTTACTGACCTCATTAAAAAAATTAAAAGACTGGAGTTGGGCTGGACATATTGGTAGAAGAGGTGATAATAGATGGATAATTGAAATCTTAAATGGGATTCCAAGAGATTATAAAAGACCCAGAAAGAGACCACATGTGAGATGGATGAATGAAATAAGGAAGTGTGCAGGGATGATATGAAGAAGAGATGCTAGAGATCAGAGAAGATGGATTGAACTTGGAGAGACCTTCATCCTGCAGTGGATTGATAATGGTTGATGATGATGATGATTCTATATATTTCAAATGCTTAAGTGAAATTTTTTAAAGATATACATGAGAATGTGTTTAATGTTTCTTTTTGTATTGCAAATAGTGTTAATAAATTAGTGAATAATTCTAAAAATGTCTTACTTATCAAGCAGAAAAGTAATGTGTATCAAATTTTTTGTGGATGTATGTAGGTGAATTGAGGTGCAATATTGAAAAAAGATTAAATGACCATAAAATGTTATACAAGCATGTGAAAAGTAAAAATAATAATGATTTTATGACTGCTTTAGTTTTTTTGGATCATGAAAAGACATGTAAATATAAATTTAAGTTTGATATTGAAAGAGAGAAACCATAATAAAAGAAAAATTAAGGAGGCAATTTTAATAAATAGAAATAAAATGATATAATTAATAGACAAGCTGCTAGCATTAAAATTCAGGATTCATGGGATTTTATTTGATGACATTTGCTCCTGTAACTTTTTAAAATTTAACGGCAGTTGAGGCAGGTTAAAGAATTAATTGAAAGTACTTCTGCAGATTGAAGACTATATAATTGTTAATTACCATTATATTTATTATTTTTATTGTTATTACAATAATTTTTAAATTAATGGACATTTTATTTGTATTATATATATATATATATTTTCTGTGTTCAAGCTATCAAGGGGCTCCACAGATAATGGATAATGAATGACTTTTAGATATGAAATTTAACTGTGAATAAGAGCTTCTATTATTTTGTAGAATAGGATCTTGATTCATCAAAGACTAATTACTGTTTCAGATACAATCAGTATTTTCGGTCTTTCTCTTTTCTTTCTTCAATTACTTATGTCATTGTAGGACCAGTCATCATGAGCCTCTTAAGCAATCAGATATCTCCTTATAACTATGTCAAGGGGATTACATGTTTGTGCAACATTTATATTCTTTAACTACATGCATAGCATTTCTGACTTCAATATTCCCTTTCCTTTTTTTTATAGTTTAAGCCTTTGAAAATTAAGAAAGCTATGATGGGGTCAGGCTTAGTAGACTGGCAATTTTTAGTTTTAATCTTTGCTTGATGCAATGCAATCACTAATGAGTTGGTTTGGAACTAAATTTAAGTGAGATGGCTTTTGGCTGGCAAAAATTGTATTTTTAGATAGCCTATTTTGAGATCCACCTGCCTACCACTGAAGTAAAAGGAGGTAAACAATGTTTAAAAATGGCCTATATATACAGTCTATCTAAGTTGTCACACCAGATGGATTCCTAATTTTAATGGTAGAAATAATAATAGTAATATCAATATCATTAATAGTGGTGAAGCAAGAAACTGTGGTAGTACTAAAGATAAGTATCGTAAATCAAACTTTACTTTATAAAAACTTTTCAAATCAGAATGGAGAACTGAACTTGTGCTTAGCCTAAGGAACTATCAAGACTTAAGATTGATATAACTGCTCTTAGCAAAACTCATATCTCTGAGGTAGGAAGTTTTTTAATAAATGGTATAAACTTTATTTGTCTTAATTTGTTTATTGAAACCAAATAAGATGCTTTTATATCTCAACCACGCATATACATACATACATACACCTTAAAAAATACTATTAAATTTAAAATAATTTTTATAACTCAATGCATGCTTACTATATTGGCTATGTAAGCAGGTGATCATCTTATATAATATGCAGATAACACAATAGAAAAGTGGTAAAAGATTTAATGAAATACTACAAAATATAAATGAAAGGGATAAAAAAATCAAGGAGTGGCAACAAGAAAATAATATTAAGTTTGAGAAAAGTCAACAAATGATTAAAGAAATTCATAAAAAAATATGGGAAGAGTGAAGAGTATGACAAAAAGATTTTCTGAGAGTATAGTGAAATGACAAAATATAAATATGCAAATGATAAAGTATGAGAAATCAATAAATGATATGTGAGAAATTGTAGAATAGGTAGCTGGAAAGTTAAATGATTTAAAATAATAAAAGAAAATTGAAGCAGATATCATACATCAGCTTGGCAAAATAGGAGCTAAATAAGGAAGGATAAAAGAGACAACGAAGAACGAAAGTGCAAGATTTAAAATTAAATGGTCATAAAGCTGTTTACAAGGAAAATAAAAAAATAGAATTTGAAATGACAGAGGTTAATTATAGTAGTTTTCCAGAAGTCAGATCGAGTATAACCAGTTATTAAAAACTGGTGTGTTTAAAGGTCAAACAGGTGAAGCACCCATGGATTATTTTTATAGTTTAGAAAAATATTTTAAAAAAGTAAATTGGATGTTCAAATAATGTATGTTAAGCATCACTTGTAGTCACTTATAGAGTGAAGCTCTGGCATGGTGGGATTCTCTATTTGACAAGCCGAACACATTTCAGAGATATAAGGACATCTTAGTACATAACTTCTGGACAGAAGAAAGACAAGAGGTTGTCTAATACCAGATAATATAAGAAAATCAGATTTATACAAATTCTGCATTATAACCTGCCTTTCAAAATTGAACAAACAATTGTCAATACAGATTAAAAAAAACTATAGAGCAAGTAACCAGACTCCTAAATGCCCTGGATAGAAGTATGCATGGCCAATCAAATAGGCAGTCCAAAAAAAAAACCTCATGATCAAGTTTATATGAGTGTTCAGAGTTTGAAAATAGAGAACATAAGCAAAATAAAATATAAATCATGGAGACCTTAAAAAAGATAGTCAAGTGGAAATCAAAAGTAAAATAAAAGGCTAGTCCAAACTGGAATAGAACTAGAATTAAAATTATGAAACATCAACCAAATGTGTATCACCTATAGTTGGATGTAGCTATAATCCTGCCATTAAAAGAAAAAAATAGTAAGAGTCAATCATAGAAAAACAAGTGATGCAATATGCATAAACAGTCAACAGAGCTGGAACAAACAAAAGTGAAATCTGTTGAAGCAATCACTACTCATAGTTGATATGAATATTCTGTATGACTTAATCAAAGAAAGTCAACAGGAGATAAAAAAAAAAAAGGTTAAATTAGAGAGAATGTTTAACCCCTGAGCAAAAACATCTACATATTTATATATAAGTATGTCTGTATACTAAATACATACATAAATATACCTACCATGTACCTATAATATTTATTCATATATTATCAGTTGGATGAACATTATGAAGGTCTGTATTCAAAAAATATACAAGCACTGGAATAAACATTCAACTGTAAACCAATCTTTTGTGAGTTGTACAAATAGAATTTTAATTGATGAATTTTAGAGTCATTGGTTTCTGATGAGAATATTATGATGATTGAATAATGGTATATAAAACATAGCAATGGGTTATTAGATAATTAGAAGCATGTCATAGGATTGCCAAAAATTTATATATTTTTACCAATCATTTTTGTGGAAAAACTCATGATTTAGGCAGTAAAAATAAAACAATCAAATGGTGTATTGCTTGGGAGGTCATATGACATTAACCTGAGCTGCAATCAAGAGATCTTTAGCTTTTGAATTCATCACTTTATCATTGCATTAAACCATATAAGCCATTCAGCAATCATGTCATCATATTCTTTTTATCCAATTAGTATTCTGCATAGATATGAAACAGCTATGAACTATTTGAATAGTTTGGAGACAAGGTTTATTCCATGGGTCAGAGACAAGGTTTATTCCATGGGTCAGATATTGTTTTTGATCAATGCTACCATCTTCTAAATGTAATAATGACTTAATACTACTTGGCTTATATAGAAAAATAATTTGAAAACATGAGGGGGGGGGCGTCTTTTTTTTTTTGTAGCACCAATTTTAAATCAGGAATTTTTTTTAATTATATTAACTGGATCTTTTGTTGTTATTTTTATTTAATTTATAAATCTTATGAAAATATTTCAGTGCTAATACTTTTTTTTTTTAAATATTAATGATGTTTGTCTTATTTTAAATATTGAGTTTGTTAATGTACAGATGATTTCTAAAAGAATTAGGTTGAAACTATACTCATCTTCAAAAAATTTTGAAACTTTCTATAAAAATATCAAATTTTGAAGTGTGCATACTGTCATTATTCCAGGCTTTTTCAAAGTTCAGCAATTCCTGTCATATCATTTCAAATTTTATAAAATCTTATTTTACAATTTTTCTTTTACATAAAAATAAAAACAAAGAATGATAGTATTTGAGTGACGAAATGAAAAACCCATCTTTTAATTAGTTGTATATGAGAATTTATATTATTGAAGAGTTGCCAAATATTGTAGTTTTTATATGGTATTTTTATCTTCTTGAAACTTTTTAATGATTTATCTAATATGATTTATAGCCATAATATATGTTGTAAAGTCTTTTAGTTATTAAAATTCTCCCAATGCATTTAGTGCATAACTGCTGCACTCATTAATCCATTTCACTTTTTAAATTGTTTGGTATTTTCATATTCATAAGTATTAGCATTTTTTTTTGCAGATGAAGATGCAAATTAAAAAGCAAACTTATGTAGTGAAAAAGAATAAAAAGTTAATTTACTAAAGTCTGCTAAGGTTAGAAAAATATCTACTCATCTATTGTCTTTATTAAAAGATTTGAATAAATGAATTTTGTTAACATGATTACCCTGCCATGTGTATGACTTAGGATTTAAATCCTGAATGAGATAAAAATATTATACAAAGCTAAAATTTTCATGTAAATTTAGGAATTGTTTTGCATATTCACTTTATAATCAATCCAAGATTGGTCAAAAAATGGCTGCATATTTTTAATGAAAGATAAGATAAAAGGCAACTGAAAAAACAACAGCGTAATTTATCACTCTTATGAGTTGTTTCTATTTCTTCATTATTTTTTATCATTTGTGAAGTGATATATTTAGGAGAGGCTCTTAAGACTTATTTTACTATATTATAATTTAAATATTCTCTATGCAAATGATTGTATGCTGTAATATAATAAATATATTATTTTTGTTTTAGGCAGTGGAAAGACTTTTGCTTCACAAAGAGTCAACAAGTTTGATTTTGCCAACTTGTCTGAATATGATCATAAATAAACATGAGAGTGCAGGTAAAAAAAAATATTTTATTATTAAGATTTGTTCTATTTAAATTTGTGCCTTTTTTTATCTTTTATTATTTTCACATGCCTACATTTAGAAATACAATAATATGGTCCATCAAAATAGCTACATTGAATGTTTCACTTATGCTAGCAATAAAATCAAAATTAAAGTAACTGTCTCTTTCATATGCTTTTTTTTTTAGTTAGCCAGATGAAGTTGATTTTGGGGGATTAAAGATTTCAGTAGACACTTTGGATCAAGGTTATATATTGTCTACATAAAAATCATGAAACATTTTGCTAATAAGCTACACTAATGGCACTAAAAAGAATATATATTTCCTGTTGTCTCCAAATCAAGCTTCCTGTATTTTGAATTATTTTACTTCTAATTTTTTTAAATAACTTTGGTTTGCTTTCATTGCTTTTTTGGTTTATGACACCATATTTAAAACTTATTGTAAACTATTTCATAAGTAAATTATTTATTCCTTAGAAATTTTCTTTGTGTGCATGTTAATGATTATTCTTAATATGATTTCATCATAAATATTTTTAGTGAACTTACTGTTTAAAGTTTTTATTATATTAATAACATTGTTTTCATATGACACACCAGAATTTCTACCATCAAACTCTCCAGCATTATTAAAAGTATTAAAAACTTAATTTTCTAACTCCAACAAATGCCAATACTTCTATTAAAATTTTGTTTGAGTTTCAGTTTACTAAATGTTTTCTCATCTAGAAAACATAGTTTAACTAAAAATGCTAGTATTTACTATCTTACCTAATTTGATGAAAAAAATAATTTTTTAAAAAATATATTGTTTTATATGTGTATTCAAATGATGTATGAAGTATATTCTTATTTTTCTGTTTTTACTTTCTTTGCATTTTTTCATATATTCACATATATTGCTTCAATAACACCTTTATATACACTTTAATTCAAAAAACTTTTTTCAATGATTCCTTTATTTTCCTGACAGTTTCGACTGTCCTTCCGTCTTCATCAGAGCTACAATTTTGAATGATATAAGCATATAATCATTATTTCATATACATATAAAAATATATATTCATACATACGTAATAATATTATAATTCGATGTTTGTATTTTTTCAAAGCAATAAATGTATTTATATAATTGAATATTTATAAATATAGTAAGCAGATATATTTAAATATTTTATCTACTTAGAAGTGCTTTCGATTATCTCATGGTCTTTGTCAACTAACGCTTTGAAAGGCTAACCTTCTGAGAATTCTGTGATCTGAATATTTGCTGCCTGCCTGTTAATTAAGCCATGTTTGTATATATGTTAAGATCACAGAATTGTGGGAAGGTTAGCCATTCAAAGTGTTAGTTGACAAAGATTACAAGGATAGTCAAAAGCGCTCCTAAGTGGATAAATTTTTTAAAATATATCTGATTACTGTATTTATAAATATTCAATTATATAAATACGTACATATGTATATCAAAAAATATATACATACTGAAGCAGTCAATCTTAGCTTAAGATTGTGCTTCATGTTTCTACCTACTAACCTGTGTTTAAATCCCTATTTTCCATCCCACTCCTTTTGCCGTGTTTATATATTTCATGTATATATTTGAGATGCGCGCCTAAATTATAAAATTTAATGTTTCAATAACATGTTTTAAAATTATTATTAATTCTTTTTATTCATTATTAGTTCTTTTTTATTAAAGTATTATAGATGCGGCTCAAATGTATGCATAGGAGCAAAACTTACTAACAAAAATATTGATGTTTCTAAATATTTATTATATGTCATTTTAACTTTTTTTTTTTAAATTGCTTGTTTTTCTATTAAACTGTATATTTTTTATAAAATCCAATATGGAAGATGCAAGTGTTGTTAATTGTCTAAAAATAATTAGGGGTTGGAAGCATTATTGTTTTAGTCTGGGGAAGGTATTTTTTAATTAAAGTTTTACTTAAAATAAATGGGATTAAATAGATTAAAGATTTACTTATGTTAAAAACATGTTGTCAAATCTATTTCTAATCTGGAAATAGATTTGAATTTATTTTTGGATGTTATCTTACAATTGCATGAAAAAGTATAAAATGACTGAATTTTGAATCACAGGAGTTTAACTACTACAGAAGAGATTAGCTACTGTAGTGAAAATGATTGTTAACATCGCGGTGAAACTTAAAATGATGTAGCAGTAAATCCACCACTCTTCAGCGGCCTCTGCCGCTACCGTAAAATCCAGCTGCCATGAAATGAAGAAAGGTCTAAAAAGAACTTTAGAATGCTAATAGAAGTTTTCTGCTACCGAAGTACTTGCATTTCAATTGCCGTGCACGTGTAATATTTTAAATTGGACTCTTAAAATTGCAAGGTAACTTTTATGCTACTATTTGAGAATGAATCTAGCCTCACTAATCTCAAATTCTACTATGAAGTTTTCTCATGTATTCTTTAACTTTGCTTTTTTTTTTGTTTTATATATGTAAATTGCTCTTCAATAATTTCTATAAATTTAATCCTATCTCATATGCTTTAACTTCTTTTTAATTTTGGTGCGGTCATTTATTTATATATATTTATTATTTGATTTATATATCTGCTTGCTTGTTAATATGTCAATCTCACATCCTGGCGAGCTTAATTTCTAAAAATCTTTTTCTTTCATTTTTTCTTCTAAACTTTCATGAAAAGGATATTAACGTCCCCTTTAAATATACATATATAATGCATTATAAATTAATATGTTCGCCAATTTGTTTTTACGAATCAACATTTTATGTTGGTTTATTATAAAAATATATTTGTTTATCACTGGAGTTTCTACCGGGGAAAATCCAGAACTCAAGCTAATTAACGCTTTGAAATCTTATAAAATATTATTTATTTAATTCTAAAAAAAGGTGACTTAATTGTGTTATATATATACAACTGCCAGTCTTCTTATATTTTCCATACTCTTAAAATTTCAAATCTTGTATTTAAATATTCCAGTTAATATTATAAAAATCCCGAACATGGGATTGAATTATTTTAAATAGTAGGAAAGGGAAGGGGGGAAATCTTAATGTTTCTTTTACTAAATCAAATCTTAACGTATATTTTATTAATTTGAAATCTAAATCTTAATGTTTCTTTTGCTAAATAAAATTTTCAAGTATATTTTAGTAAATGAAATCTAAATTTCTCTATATATATATTATAATTGCATGGCGTATTATAGTATTCAAACAAGGGTCATTTATTTTAAAGCTGTAAAATTTATTCAATGTTGTTAGAGACATTTATCATTCGTACTGCGTTCCTGACATATAGCCGATCTCTGTGATTATATATATGTGCTTCTTAATCTGGGGTTTACGACAAGTTCGAACCCATAGATTTCTTCTCGTTCCCTAGATAGTTGGGCTATCTGGAACCACATTTCATCCATATAAAATGCCTCTGGCAGTGATCCCGTAAGTTTGGCACATGCTACGCATATTCACTTCGTAGATAAAAGGCCTCTCGCGTCGGTTATATCAGCAAAAGTCTGGGCCACGCCATGCCTATTCACTTTTCTCTAAGCACTACCCAAGAAGGGGGTGTGAGATTTCATTTTTCATCCAGAAGCACGACCTTTTTGTCTTAGTTATTTTTAGGCTATTATGTCAGCACCGCAAACTTCTTTGTATTATTATTATTTCTTTTGCTTCATGACCCAGTTTTAATGCTCTAGTATTAAAATTAAGCTTTGCTTAAAATATATATAAATGCCAACTATTTCTATTTTATTAATTAAATTTATTTCAGTCTTATACAGTCCCACCATCGTAATTTATATATCTATTTAAGAGTATCTATATGCCTTGGGGAAAATAAAGCGTTGTCTTTCTATTGTTAAAATAATTTCATTAAATATTTTGTCATAGTTTCAAATATAATTTTTCAACTGTCTTTTGTTTATTTTCACGACCTCAGTGGCGTGAAAATAGTTTATATCATATGTATAATGAATCTCAGAACGCTCCCCTAAATATATGTTAGTCACCATGTTTCTGAACCGTAAATCAAAGTGTTAATGGCAGTATTATCATAATTCTTTCTAATATTCGATTGGCATTTTAATATTGGACCCACCAAAGATGGGTGTTTATTTGTAAGATATTATTTAGCTAATAAAGAGCATATGAGAAATAATAGTGTGAATGACACTATGTAATTATCTACCGCTTGCTCATTTACGCACATACTAATGTATTTAATTTATAAATGTATAATAATTTGTCAGTATATTCAATTATATTTTATTGTCTAACTTATTTGAGTAGTTAGAATTCCTTTTCCTCCACTTCCACCTATTACAGCCATTCTTATGTATATTTTAATATAGTCATAGTTAATAGATGTCTCATTGTTTTGCTCAGCTTTGCTAGTCGGCCGGATTAAGATTAATTCTCATGTGCCATCACTATTATGTTATCCATTAGGTGTTTGATCTGGGGCTTAGAGAGTGGGTTTGAATTCAGGCTGGTCCCTAACCTAAATCTTGGGCTTGACTGGGTTTGAAGTACATTTTGTGAATTCCAGCTCATGTTAGATGGATAAACATATTTTGACCGGCATAATACATATCCCCAAAAATGTATATATATACACATATATACTCCCTATATATACATATACATACACACACACACATATATAAAAATACATATATATATAAACTATCAAATACACAATTTTATAATTTTAAAAAACCTATTTTATTTTTAATTTTTTAAATTTTTTTAAAAACTACTCTTTATTACTTTATCAATTTAACTTTATTTTCTACTTTTTATTCTTAATCTTTTCTTCCTATCTATCATTTTACATTATTATCTAATATATTTATCATCTTTTATTTTAATACCTATAAATTTAACTTTTGCCATTTTATTATTTCTAATCTTATTCATTATTAATAATTTTTATTTTTATTCTCTTTAATAATTTTCCTATTCATTTAAACTTACTGATCTTAAATTCCTCTACCTTTTAAAATAACTGATTTTTAAAAATTTTCTTATCTTTTATATACTTCTTTAATTCAATTCCTTTTATTATCAATTTCCTTAACTTTTAATTCTATTGGAAAATTTAATCTTACAAACCTTTATATATATATATAAAATATATTTACAATTTTTTACTTATAACCACATATTAAACTTTTTATATACTTATTTTATTTTTATTATTAATAATCATATAAACTAATACTATTTTAAACCTATATTTTTTATTTTTATTTTTTATTCAAACCTTGATTCATATGCCTATACACTAATCTTTTATTACTTATAATACTCATATAAAAATAATGTGTTTACTCCCCCCCCCATCTCTATTTAAATTTGGTTTTATCTTCTTAATTAATATTGCTTTTTTTATTTACCTATCCCTTCTTTCATTAGTATATCCAATCATCTTTATACTATCTTTTCAAATATATGCCCTGTTTCCATAGTATGCATATAAATTAGTAACTTTTTGTCATAATATCTATGTTGAATTAACCTTGTAAAAATTGAATTTTTTGTTTCTCCTACATATTTAGTTCCTTATTTTATTATTTCTACATGATCTACACTCTATCTGATATACCCCATTTAAACATTTTTCGATTCCTTTAATATGTTTATTATGTAATATATTCTTACATTTTTTTTTATTTACTATCTTATATTTAATTACATCATTATATTTTTTATTAATTTTTTTAATAATTTTATTAACACTCTTAACTATATTATTATTATATGTTTTAACACATATCTATTCCTCCTTTTTTATGCTACCTTCCTATATTTACTCTTCCCTTCTTCTCTATTAACTTCTTTATATTTTTCTTCTGATAATTTTACCTTCTTTTGATATTCATTTTCTTTAAATTCTTTAACTATTAATTCTATCTCTTTTTTATACTCCTCTTCATTTGAACAATAATTAATAGCCCTACATACTCTTGAACTAATACTATTATCTTATATTTACTATCTATATTAGAATTCCAATTCATTATATTACTATACCCATTCATTTTTTTATACACTGATGTTTCTATACTACATCTTCCCTTGTCATATGTTTTTGTTAATAATATGTCTAAATATGATAACTTATTATCTTTCTTTCTACTGTAAATTTAATATTCTTATCTAATTTATTAATTTTTTCTAAATATCTATCTATTTGTCATTCACTCTTATTAAAAATTAATGGATAATCATCCACATATCTTTTTAACATTATTGGACCAATCTCCTCATTCATCATCTCTTTTTCTATTTCCTCCATATATATATATTATTTAATATACCACGAATATGTACATGAATTTGGATGTTGAGAAAGTAATAGAATTAGCAATTAATAAATATATGGCAGATGAAGAAAAAGTAATAGAAATACCAATAATTAAGTTGGAACAGATTCTGGAGTTATGTTATAAAGAGATAACATTTGAATTTAATGGAGAATATTTTATACAGAAAAAAGGGTTAATGATAGGAGGAACATTGAGTGGCATGTTAAGTAATATATATATATATATGGAAGAAATGAAAAAGAGATGATGGATGAGGAGATTGGTCCAATAATGTTAAAAAAATATGTGGATGATTATCTATTAATTTTTAATAAGAGTGAAAGACAAATGGATAGGTATTTAGAAAAGATTAATAAATTAGATAAGAATATTAAATTTACAGTTGAAAGAAAGAAAGATAAGTTATCATATTTAGACATATTATTAACAAAAACATATAACAAGGGAAGATGTAGAATAGAAACATCCATGTATAAAAAAATGAATTGGACTTCCAATCCAGATAGTAAATATAAGATAAATAGTATTAGTTCAAGAGTATGTAGGGCTATTAATTATTGTTCAAATGAAGAGGAGTATAAAAAAGAGATAAAATTAATAGTTAAAGAATTTAAAGAAAATGAATATCCAAAGAAGGTAATAGAAAAGAATGTAAAATTATCAGAAGAAAAATATAAAGAAGTTAATAGAGAAGAAGTGAAGGGTAAATATAGGAAAGATAGCATAAAAAAGAAGTATATAGGTGTTAAAACATATAATAATAATAATATAGTTAAGAGTGTTAATAAAATTATTAAAAAAATTAATAAAAAATATAATAATGTAATTAAATATAAGGTAGTAAATAAAAAAAAATGTAATGAATATATTAGATAATAAATATATTAAAGGAATAGGAAAATGTATAAATGGGGTATATCAGATAGAGTGTAGATCATGTAGGAATAATAAGAAAAGGACTAAATATATAGGGGAGATGAAAAATTCAATTTTTCAAGTTTAATTCAACATAGATATGACAAAAAGTCATCAATTTATATGCATATTCTGGAAACAGGGCATATATTTGAGAATAAAGATGATTGGATTTGCTAATGAAAGAAGGGATAAGAAAATAAAAGAAGCAATATTAATTAAGAAGATAAAACAAAATTTGAATAGCGATGGGGGAGGGGTAAACACATTATTTTTATAGGAATATTATTAGTAATAAAAGATTAGTGTATATATATATGTATAGGGATTGTATACGCATATGAATAAAGGTTTGAATAAAAATAAATAATATAAGTTTAAAATAGTATTAATTTATAGGATTATTAATAATAAAAATAAAATAAGTAGATAGAAAGTTTAATATGTGGTTATAGGTAAAAAATTGTAAATATATTTTATATATATATAAAGGTTTGTAAGATTAAATTTTCCAATAGAATTAAAAGTTAAGGAAATTGATAATAGAGGGAGTTGAATTAAAGAAGTACATTTTAAAAGGAAGATTAGAAAATTTTAAAAAATCAGTTATTTTAAAAGGTAGAAGAATTTAAGATAGGTAAATTTAAATGAATAGGAAAATTATTAAAGAGAATAAAAATAAAAATTATTAATAAAGAATAAGATTAGGAATAATAAAATGGCAAAAGTTAAATTTATAGGTATTAAAATAAAAAATAAAAGATGATAAGATATATTAGATAATAATATAAAATGATAGATAGGAAGAAAAGATGGATAAAAAGTAGAAAATAAAGTTAAATTGATAAAGAAGTAATAAAGGGTAGTTTTTAAAAATAATATAAAATTGTGTATTTGATATGTTTATATATATATGTATTTTTATATATAGGTTATATATGTGTGTGTGTGGATGCATGTATTTATATATAGGATTATATATGTGTATGTATATATGTGTGTGTATATATATGTAAGTTTTTGAGGATATGCATGTATATATATTTTTATCTCTATATGAAGTAATGGTTATATGTTTATATCATTCAATATTGTAACTCTGATGAAGACTGCAGGACAGTCGACACGTCGGGAAAATAAAGGAATCATTAAAAAAAGTTTTTTGCATTAAAGTGTACATGAAGGGGTTATTGTAAGCAATATATATGAACAAATGATATACATATAGGAATGTCTTTACTGGCATTATTTTACATTAAATATATATAATAAAAATTTAATATATAGTAGTGATAATTTTTTTTTAATAAAAATAAAATTTTATTGAGAAATAAAATTCTAATACTCTTAGTTAGCCTAATTGGTATCTAAGATAATTAAAATATTTATTCAATTTATTAGACAGGAGAAAAAAAAAAGAAACTTAGTTTAATTTTGAATCAAAAAAAGGGTAGATGTAGCTACCCACAATGTTGTCTTGAAAAATTAATTATTTTGAATTAGAAAGATGTTAATTATTTAAATCTTATGCAAACTAAAAGTAGTACACAAAAGTAATTTCTATACTGGATTTTTTTTATACATAAATTAAGAGGAAAAAAATGGAAAAGAAAATAATTTTGTTAGCACCATGTATTCATTCAATTTCATTAAAGGAATTTTCCATGGAAATAAATATATTTTTTTCTGCACTCTATTGCATTCTGAGTTCCAATTTGATATTGGATGATATGTTTTCAAATAACCAGATTTAAAGATGAATACAAAAATAGAAACAATGAATGAATATCCTATGCTAAATGTTTTTTGAAAAAGATTTGTTAATGTTTTATTGCTTAACAAGTAGGAGTTTTTGCATGAAAGAATTATTTATATCATAGCTATGAAAATAGATGTAAAAAGGAGAAAGATGTATAACAAATCTTTATGACTTACTTTTGGAAAGAGAACATTATTGCTGTCTTAATTAAATTTGAGATACATTTGAACAATTCTCATATGAATGAAACTGCTATATACAGACTTTGTTTTAAATTTAATCTCCAAATTGTGAAAATTTCTTAGTCAATGTAATTGTTATTTATAGTCATTATTTTAAAATTGATCTCCAAATTGAAAACTATTTGAACCCATATTTATAATCTTTTTTTTTATTTTCTCAATTTCTCCTCTTCACTCTTTACTATTGAAGGGTTGACATTAGGGATGATTGTGTCCCATTCTACTTCCTAATCTATACTTTGTTAATCTATATGAAATTTCTGATCAGCTGGATTTTTTGGTATTTTTGCAATGTAATTTTTTTCTACATTATTACAATCATTTTTCCACATTTGCTACTCTCAGTCTTCTTGCATCTATTATCTTTATTAATTTAGTTAGTATGCCTAATATAATATGATTCTTTTTCTTCCCAGTTTTCTATTTGGCTATATTTTAAAAATGATTTGAAAACTTTTACCTTTACAAAAACTTCAAGGTATCATTAAGCAGACAATGGCTACAGAAAATCTGTGATAAAACTGAAAACAGTTGCAGTCAAACAATTTTTGAAAATTAAAAAGTGCTAATTGAATAACATGATTTGATAAGTTTACAGTATCGCCTAAATCTAATAAAAATGTTGCAGCTTCTTGATGAAAATTCACCTCCGCATCCATTAGTCAAGTAATTGCATATTAGGATGACTGCTGTTAGAAGAAAAGAAGATTCATTCTATGATCACTAAAGAAATAATTGCATTTGTCCTAGCAGTTTGATGGGTTAATTCAGCTGTGGATACTGAAAAAGGTGTCACAAAAAATTAACACATTTACAGCCGAATCAACTCAGCAAATTGTTATGGAAAGTTCAAATACTTCTAGATTTACTGCCAACAGTAAAATTATCCCAACAGGCAATTACATACCTAATGGAAGCTGAGCGAATCTTTGTCAGGCAGCTGAAAAAATTTTATTGAATTTAGGTTATATCACAAACTTATCAGATCATGTTATTCAATCAGCATTTGTTAATTGTTTTACAGTTTATAACAGATTTTCTGTAGCAATCATCTACTTAATGATATCTCAAAGTCTTTGTGATGTTAATGGTTTTCCATTCATTCTTAAAATACAGTCAAATTGAAAACTGAAAAGAAGAATAACACATTTTTTCCAGACAAACTAACATACATTTACAAAGTTGGTACAAATAATAATGAAGTGAAATTAAAATTATTAATTTAGTTATAAATATTTAGGTTTTTTTTAATTTCATCATAATTAATATATATATATTTTCCACTGACACTTTTTTTGCTAAGCAATGCTATATTATCTTGCACCATATGTATTTTTTCTTTAAATTTTTTTATATAGATATATTGCAATATTAATTTATTTATTACTTATCTTTATTCTATAAATCTTCCAATTGCATATAATTTCATATAAAATTAACCAGAGAACTGTGCCATAGATAAATTAATTTTATTAAATTACATTATATTTTATTTTTAAATCAGAATATCATATTCTATGTATATATAATGTTTTGCATCATTATATATTATCTATGTTTTTTAATTGTTTTTTCCATACTCATTCTATATCTAATAAATGATCTCTTTTCATTTATTTTATATTGCAAAATATTTTTAATTTGTATTAACATATATCTCTACACATACATATATTTCATAACTTTTTAAATTTATGTGAGAATAAAATACATTTATTTTCAAATGTTGGTTATCTGGGTGAATTTTTTATGTCAAGTTTCACACACATATATAGATTGTTTTTGTTATTTATTTATTTGAATATAATATTTTATAATGGGTAGAATTTGAACTATCTTTTTATATTAATAAATAAATATTAAAAAAATTCATAATAACACATAGTTTTATTCATCATCATCATTAATCACCAATTGTAAATTCTAACTCTGAAAGAAAAAAAATGAAGATAGGAAGACAAAGAATAAAAAAATAATGATGAACTTTGTGATAATTATATCAACTTTATTTGTGAAATATAAGTATATCTATATATATTAGGCTAATGTTTTTTTTTTTGTCATCTTACAATATCATCTGGAGGAAATTTTTTTTTTTTTTAAAAAATCTTTATTTTGCCATATAGTTTAAAGATGTAAATGAGCCCTGCTTCTCCAACAAAATCCATGCTAAAGTTTGTCTTATTTTCTATTTATGAATAATCTGATTATTATGAAAGAGTTTATTTATTATTAGTTGAATTTAAATGCTAGTAGAATTATATTCTTTCAGGTTTAAATGTTGTTAAAATATTGATATTTAACATTAGTTATAATAATATGTAATAATGGGCCAAACTATTTTTCATATTTTATTAGAAAAATTAATTGTAGGATAGAAACTTTGCCTTTTAGATAAATTGATATATATATTCAGTAGTAAATTTAAAAGAAATGTAAAGGTTAAAAGAATTAATTAATTTAATTTAATATAATTTATTTTAACATTCATGGAATTTAATTAATTATATCTGCAATTAGAAATTCTATTGATTAAATTACAGAAAAACAGTGGATTAATTTATTTAAATAAATCAACCTGGTTCCAGTTTTATACTGCACAGAATAATGGATGAATTAATAAATAAGAATGCAAAAACAAATAATCTCTTTCTTCTGTTAAGTAACTGTGTGCACAAATTTTTATTATTGTGTTGTGGAACTATATAATTGACAGAGATAGGATATGAGCTGGAGAGATCTCTTTCCAAGATTTGAAAACATATTTAGGGACTTATAAAGACTTCTTTATATATTACTATCTTTATAAGTTTCCTGGCTAACTTTATAACTGTAAGTAGTAATTAATAATTGTAAATAATTGTACTTATATATATGACTGATTATATTCATATTTAATATTCATTTACAAATTAATTCAAGAGTTCATATTAAATATTTTATTGAAATCAGTTTATATATCAGAAGTCATTTATTTTTTGTAACAATTAAAAGTGTTTCTATAGTCTGTGAGTTATTCTAGGTAGCATTATATATCCAGGCTAAATAATTCATAAGTAAGACTGATTGCAAATATAAATACTATATATAAATATATTCCTATATTATATAAAATTAAAATGACTTTTTGAATGCTTATTTAAAGTCTTATTATTTATTGATAATTAGTTGTTTTACAATGATAAATAATTTTTTTCATCAATAAACAATAAAATAATTTTCTTTATTATTTTTTCATACATTTTTCTAACTTTATATGATTTTACTGGAATAAATAAATAGAAAAACATATTTTACGTATGACATAGATTATAAAAAAATGTTTGTTTTAATCAATTGTAGGAAAAGTCAAGGTATTATTTATTTTAAACCACTAAACATCACATGATCACTATCTTTTATACTAGCACATAATTGGTGGCACTACTATATGGAGAGTTTTGTCTTGTTTATTATTTATTTTTATATCAAAAACTTGTTTATACCACCCTCCCTTTTTTTTCTGGAGTTAGAATGGCCATTAATGATAATAATTTATTTCTTTAGAATACTTAGTTTTTTAATTAAAGAAATTAATAGTATGTATGGCTAATAATAATTTTTCTTAGAAGTTAGAGAATTTACATTAGATGTAAATTTATACCCTATATAAATTAAAAACTCATTATAGGATAAAAATAAAAGTGTTCTAATAATCTGCTGTAGAAGATTCCAAAGAGAAAAATGAAATTGGTACTGCTTACCAATTTCTGTATGATGAGGATTTTATCAGTGTTTTATCTTTGTTTTATCCTCTGATGAAGATTAGCTGGAGACTGATAGCAAACTGGCTTGGATGTAGGCTGAATATCTAAAAGAAAAACCCTAAGGTGTATATACCTGAATTTGACCTGTGGTCATGGGTATGATAGGAGGATACATTACACCATGAGGCTTTCACACTCCTTGTATTCATGTTTTTTTTCTTTTTTCATTCAGCATTATATATATATTTAATCTGTGAAACAAAGACCAATCTTTTAAATAATTTTTTTTAAACATAAATAGCACTTATTTTAATAATATATTTTTCTAACACTTCTGTTATATAGCACACAATAACATAGTGTATGTGCACAAATATATATAAAGTTAAAAGGAAAAGGAAAAACGAACACAGACAAAAATTTTTGTAGATATTTTCTACATGTCGCTGGGAATAATAACAACTATAAAAGGTTAAATAATTCTGAATGTAAAATAAAATTTCATCATGAAATAAATAGTTTAAAAGATCTAAACAAATATTGATATTGTATTCTGATTTTGAAATTAAAAACAAGTATGTTTTATGTTAAAATAGTTTTTTGAATAGATGTGAATAACAATATATTTAAGAGATGGTTGGCAGAAATTATAGCTGACCAGAAGAGTTGGCTAGCAGAGTAGCCTAGATCAGGACAGAAAACTATTATGAAGATATAAGACTGCAAGGAGATTATGTCCAAAAGCTGCTCTATAGTTCACGATGGTGGAGTTTGAATTCACATGGAAAAGAGGGTCAACTTCAAGTGTTTCATAGCTACAAATGTGGACAAGATGGCTTGCTGTCATGAAGTCTATGTAGAATCAAATCAATGCCAACATTTGCCTAATTATACCTTTTTGATGATGACAATACTTGGACTATACCTTTCCTGATGAGACATTTCTGGGCTGGCTTTCACCAAGAGAACCTCAGCTTGCTGAAGAAGTAGTTATACATATATTATTTCAGCTATATGCAGAGAAGCACAGATAAACATGTACATGAAGCATAATTGATGAATCAGTTGTTTTAATAGCTCCTTAAAATGTCATTTAAAAAAACAACTAAAAGTACAACTAATAATTTTGCTTTGATTAGAAATAAAAAAGAGTAAAGGATTAATAATGATGATTCTATATTCTAAAGAAAGGCATTATAATTAATTAACCTGTGATATTAATATGTATATATAGAATGATTTTATTTATTTATTAAAAAAAGAGAGACATTTTAAAAGTGGAACAAACACAAATAATTTTGCTTGGATTAAAAATCTAAGAGTAAAGAATTAATTAATTGACATTCTGTTTTTTTTTTTTAAAAAAGAAGAAATAAAAAAAACGAATCTTGTTAGAGTAACCTGTCAAGACATTTTATTTTTTTAAAAGGAAGGAAAGCCTTTATTATTAAAGCAGTGAAATTTATGTATATTTAACAAAGGATTGACTATGAAAATAATTTTTAATAATTTTATTTTGACAAGGCAAAATGTGTATATACACTAGTGTGCACATATATTTCTATGTGCACAAACAAATATGTTAATTACACATTATAAAAATTAATGTCATTTATTATTTTGATAAATTCAAATATGCTAGATAAATTTCATTTATATGTTGGATCAGTTATTGTACCACACAGATGATATGTATATATATTTGATGTAGAACTAGTGTAAGGTATTTATATCATTTAAAAGTAATAACTTAAGATTTTTATTTTATGTCAGGTCAAACATGTTCAGAAATTATTTTGTCATATGTCTGTGTGCATAAATATATATATCAATGGGTGTCAGGTAGACATAGGCAAATTTTAATCAATTTTTTTATTTTATTAAATGTCAATTGAAATAGCTATTGTATATTATAAAATGCACGTCTTTGTGGATATATATATATATGCGTTTAAGTAAACCCTTTAGGAGATATTGTAAATCAATGAAATAACTTGAATATTATATATTATGTAAATCACAATAATAGTTTTTATTGTATGCTAACCAAAATTAGAAAGCTTATATGTGTATAGCCTTACTCTAGAGACCTTAACTTCATTTTTTATTATTGTTATTAATATACATGTAGTCAATTGTTAAAATTATTCCAGTGACTTAATTCTAAAAAGAGTTTAGAAGATTGTATGTTTGTATTATCTCTTGTTCACAGTGACAGTTATAGAGCTTATGTTCTCTGAGGTAGATTTATGCATAATGATTTGATATATATGGAAGGAAAGATATAATAATCCTTATAGGCATCCAGTTGATATATACTGGTTAGTGCTAAGAGCATATTTTTAAAGTCCATGCACTACATTTTATTTATTTACTATTTATCAGAATTTAAGTTTATAGTTGGCCAGTACATTGATGGTACTAAGTGGGCAGAGCATTGATAATGATCAGTATGTTTTAATATCTCAGCATTATTGTTTTATTCTTATGTATTTTGATGGATGAGCACTTACATTTCAAGTCCAGTCACAAGATTGACTGTTGATTTATTTTTTATTGATGATCATCCATGATGATTAATGGCTATTACTTGAGTATTAGTCTTACTTATTGATAATGTATGATGATTTATACTTAATTTTAGTTGCTCTAAGGAGTTAATTGGACTGATCTCTCAGAGAGATCTTATGATCTCTTTAATATATAAATTGTACTTATATATTTTGGGATAGTAAACATTTCATTAATATCTATTACTTTAATATATCATACTTTAATATCTATTATATCTTATGTATTTTAAATTTATATTAAATCACATTATTTGAGATATTTTGTTTAATTGGGGAATGATGATGATGATTTACCATCACCCCAGATCTACACTATTTCTTCATCCCATTATAATATATATAAACAAATAAAATGCTCATTAATTAAAAACTATTGTAATAACAATAAAAATAATAAATATAACAGTAATTATTTACTAAATACAGTCTTTCAGTCTGCAGAAGTACTTTAGATTAATTCCTTAATCCTCCTCAACTACCGTTAAATTCAAAAGATACAACAGAAACAAATGTCATCAATCAAATCCCATGAATTCTAAATTTTAACATTAGCAGTTTGTCTATTAATTATATTCATTTTATTTCTATTTATTAAAATTGCCTCTTTAATTTCCAATTATAATAAATAGAAATAAAATGAATATAATTAACAGAGAAACTTTTAACATTAAAATTCAGGATTCATGGGATTTGGGTTGATGACATTGCTTCTGTTATATTTTTTGAATTTAATGACAGTTGAAAAGAGTTAAGGAATTAACTGAAAATATTTCTGTGGATTGAAAGGCTGTATATAATAATTAATTATCATTATATTTATTATTTTTATTGAATATATGTATGTAGAAAGCATTTTAAATAAAAACATATTAACATTTTGTTTAAAATTACTATCACTACTGACTATGTAGTTTTGCAGATAATCTTTGTGACAGGTGTGTAAATAGGCATTTAATTTATTTTTTAGCATTCTTTTGAAAATCTGGTTAGTATTCAGAATAATTGTCAGAATAGTTGTTTATTTTAATAATTGTTCAAAAGTTGTCTTTAAAATAATATGGAATGAAAATATATTTAATGGAGGAAGCTATGGACAAAAGCAAGATTCTTGAGGAAGATATTACTACTTTGAGAATTATTCAGATTGAAAAAATATATGATAATGAATATTTTTATTACCTCAGAAAATTTATACATTCTTAAGTCAAAGCTATCTATTTAGGATCTGAATAATATTGATGAATTATTAATTCAATTAAAAAGCTTTTAATTCATATTATAAATAAAATTAAAAAACAACAACAATATATTGAGAGAATCCATGATATAAGTTCAGTTAAAAGCTTTTAAACTTTTTTTAAAATCTGCCTTAAAAACTTAAAAGACAAATTTAAACTAACTAAATAATTATAGCATGTTGCAAAGTAACTTTATTAATATTAATTTATTTAAATATAAATATATTAAAATATATTGAACCTTAGATGTAATTAAGGGGGATTTGAACACAGACTTTCAAGTTCCTTTCAACTATCCACTCTATCATAAGTAATCGATTACACATGGCCATATGTATGTGAAAAAGATAAATGATCTCCAATATACATATTTTGTGCTCAACCAGCACTCATCAGTTGGTTCTGATTATCATCTCCCACATGTATATATAATCAGTGCTCAGTTTATATTAAGATAGAAAATCTTCAAACTTTAATGAACAGGCTTAACTTTTCTCCACCTTCCAACTTTTCTGCCATCCATATTATTGGCAATCATGCAATGGAATCCTCAAAGCTTCTTTTGATATCAATATTGTTGTCTTACTCATGTTGATTTTAAGTCAATCTTACCTCTCATATGTAGAGCCTTAATATATCCATTTAAATACACAGAAGAGAGATAGGCAGATTTCAGGCTGAATCTGTTAATATTTAAATAAAAATATATGGAAATATACCGATCCTTAGATTTCTTTAATTGGACATATTAAGATCCTACATATGAGGGGGGCTTAAAGTCAACATGGGTATGACAACAATATTGGCATCAACAGGGGCTTTGAGCATTCCATCATAAGATTTTCAATAATATGGATAATTAAAAAGTTGGAGGTGGAGAAGAATGAAGTTTATCCACTAAAGTTTGAAGTTTTGCTATCTTTATTGTAATGGTATACATATGCGCTACATTATTTTAAAACTAAAATAAAAGGGCAAAATCTCAAATAAAATTTTTTTTTTTTTTAAAAAAAACAAACAAACTAAAAGCCAAAATTAAAAGAGTTACAATAACATATATATTGTCACACAGATGGAAAACTTTAAAACTATTTTTTTTTAAAAAAAAAAAAGTATTTGAAAGTATTTTTTTTGTAAAAAAATAAAGATTAATATTTTTCATTTAAAAGCAACGAAAAGAAAAATGTTAATTTGATTCAATATTTTAATAAAAATCATGTTTTAATCTTAAAATGGAAATGATTATTTTATTAATTAAATATAAAGCAAATTGGCCCTTGGGGCACTTAAATAATAAAGGTCAGATAAGAGAAAGAAATTAAAGATTGACCAATGGAAGCACCAAGACACAGCATGGACCAAAAAAAGAGACTCTTGGATTAATGACATCTTGCTCGATGGATCCGGAAAAATGCTGATAAGAGGTTAATAAAAATATAAAAGCCAAAATGAAAGAATTCATTATTGCTGTTGTCTTAGAGCTGACTTTTAATCTATATATGAACTGTAGCTGTATTGCAGACTTCATGATGTAGGAGTCTGCAATAGATTTAATTTCTTGATAACTAGCTGAGACCTTCCTATGACAGTTATGGAGCAAAAGAATGGCAAGTAGCGGCTTCATTTTAAAAAAAGGACAAGCAATCTACATAAGTGATCACGAAGGTGGACCTCTAAATCTGCAGAACCCATAAAGTATAAACTTTTACCAATTGAACTTTCTTTTAAATAAATATATCTTCAATAAGTAATCAATCCATAAAAAAAAGTAATATAAATAAATGGACTCTTATCTGACCCAGAATAGAACTCTTAAGTCAATTATTAATATTTATTTTATATAAGTTTGCTATTTCAATCATTTCCATTTTTATTTATTTATTTATGTTTGTATTTAACTAGGTTATTTATTTTTATCTGTTAACTAAAATGTATTAAATTTAAGTTGGGTGTAGATAGCTGCATAGATTAATTAACATTTAGTTATTTTTTTTGATTTTCATATGATTAAAATATATATATATCGGTAAATATGACACCTCATGCTGAGTGTCCAAACGTATTTATTCATATATTTTTTTAAGTTATTGTTGTCAATGTGGCACCTTATGATGAGTGCCATTGGGTTTACTTTATTGTAAATTTCCCTCAGCAATTCTCAGTTAATAACTTTATATTTTAATCGTTTATGTTCATTTTGAAGTTAATTTCAGGCTATTTATCTCGTACTTAGGTTGATGCTGGTGGAGAGATATATGGGTGTTTATATCAATGTAATGTGAAGTGTGTTTAGCATACAGGGCAACGTGCCCAACTGAATGCATGACCCAAAGGCATAGTCATTGCATTGTAATGTATGTAGATGTATTTCCTGCGACATTGACTTTTTTTAAAAAGCTCTATGGATAGGGACTATAAGTTGGCAGATAGACCGCCCTCCCCCATATGTAGCATTTCTCTTTAATTATTTTATATACACGATTCCTTTGCCAGACAGACACACATTCCTGTACTGGACAAGGATCATGTCCTTCAAATAATATCATGCTGTCAGATGCACATTCCTGTCAGCGTGGTTTTATGCTAGCATCTTCATATTGCATTGGTTGCGTCTATATATCTCGAAGCAGGTGTTGGGTTGGCTACGAACCTTTAGTCAGATTGAATGATTGTTTTGAAAAGTTTTTAACTGAGAAATCTATGTAGCATATCTAAAGTAAAATATTATTAAAATGTCCATCTGTGCAGACTTACTCCAAATAATTTAAAATTAATATTAAAATCTAAACAAGGTGAATTTTATTCCTCAATTTTAAATATTTATATATGCGCATTAATAAATGTTTTTTGTGTGTTATTACTGGCAGTGGCTTATTTTATTTTATTTTTAATATTAAAAATATATCTCTGCATCTCCATGAGCTAGTGGCATGGGCTAACAGTCAATATAAAATAAAATTTGGATCTTTGTATCTGCCTCCTATATAAATTTTCCAGGTTCAAATGGCCTGGTGGCACCCTGTATGGAGATACGGTAAGACTCATTTTTCCCCGACCATTATATAAACTGAGCACTGACTATATATATATGTGTGTGTGTATGTGGAGATGATGATCTGAACCAACTGATGAATGCTGTTGAGCATGAAATATGTATATTGAAGATTATTTATCTTTTTCATGTGTATGTGGTTATATGTATTGATTATTTAAGATAGAATGGATAGCTGAAGGGAGCTTGCAAGTCTGTGTTCAAATCCCCTTTAATTAATTTATTTAGTAAATATGTTGTTTTACAGAACAATATTTAAAATTGATAGACATCATATAGCTATTAAGTTTAAATATGCTATGTTATATTGAAGAAAAATTCAGTTTTAAAGAAAAACTTTCTGCTTTTTTAGTTTCCCTTGGTGGTACTTTCCTGTTGCTTGGAGTTCATTTGATTTTTTTTATTTCTTTTTTTATTTTTAAATGAATAGGTGAAATATTATCTATGATTTAGATTCTGGAGAACAGATAATTTTAACTGTGTCTAGAAGTGACTCAAATATTGTCATCTTTGATTTCCAATCTCCCAATATTTGAATTTGGCCAAATAAAGTTCAAATGCTGCCACATTAATCTTCACATTAGCTCAATGTTGTGAGTGTGGATATCAGTGTCAGGATCAATGAAATTATAGTGATGATTGTCTTTGAAATGTTGAAATCTGACCTTTTTCAGTTCTTCTGTCTTGTAGGCACACCAATTATCCTAATAAATTATAGAACCTAGTTCGATATTGTTTAAGATTGCTGCCATTAATGTTTCAGTACTGCAATTATTAAAATAGTTGTATATCTTAAATTGGAAGCCTGATTTGAAAAATCCAATGACTCCAGAAATTGATAACAGGAACATGGCAGCATTTGAAGTCATATTTGCCAAATTCATTTAGAGACTGGAAATCGTAGACAACAAATTAATATAAAAAAATCTAATAATTCCAGATAATAGGAAAATCAAATAGCTTCAGATAACAGAAAAGTACCAAATTGGTTTATGATAGTATTTTATTGTCAATTCTTTTATTTTTAATATTATTATTAATTTCTATCCCCATAACTATTTGTTTGCTTTTAATAATTTTTTTGAGCACATCACTTTATATTTTGATTTAAGTATGTATTTATGATTGTAAATATTGTGTCGCTAATAATACAATTAATACATATATAAGAGGAATAGTAACAATTTATTAAATAATACAGGTATTATACACTTATTTAAAAACAGTCTTAATATTTCTGGCAAACATGGCCATTATGTTCTAACAATTTGGATTTCACATTATCAATTTTACTCATTGTTAGTTCACTGTGGGTATATACAAGTGCTTTAACATGCTAGGTGAAGAAGCTGTTAGTAATAACAAAACAATCAAAATAAATTAATGCAGGCCTAGCACTTTTGAGGTTTTGTCCCTCATATTCATGGCCAAAACAGATTTTAAATCGTTGTTGTGATATTGATAAATGGTAATGTATGTAAATGCGTATGCAAATTAATTTGTCCATTTTCTGGAGATAGCAAAACATGTATCACGTCTATTGATCATGTTGTTATTGTTGATGCTAAAATATGCTTATGTAATTATCCTTTTACAATCATTAGCTTCAGCGCACACTATTTTGGGGTTAGAGGGTTTGAACACATAACCGGCCCGCTTCTCATGTTCAAAAAATATTGAGATGTTATCGTTGTTCTTTTTTGCTCTTCTGTATGTTTACATGTGCTGAGCAGCTCTATTATAGACAGTGGCCTTGGTCTCCCCATAGTATGTGGCACTGCATCCAGCCTGAGGGTATGAAATGGGATAATTTTTTTTTAAAATTTATTCTAGTTCTTTATTCTTCTGATTCTTAGGTTTTTTTCTTGACATGATTTCAGTATTTTTTTAACCATTTAGCTCGCTTATGGTCAGATTTTTTTTGTGATTTTTAAAATTTATTGAAATATGGTTTAAGACTTCAGTTGTCCATCTGTTATCATTTCTTCTAGCAACACATTCAGATTTTTAATTCTCTCACTGATATAAATGATGTTTTTTGTTCTTCAGCCATATATTTTACTTTCAATCTTTTTTTTCTTAATATTGCACAGATGTTTCTTGTGGAATGTACAGTCTCATTATTGCTCTTCTAAAAATCCAAGCTTCATGTCTATAAGTAATCACTTGTAGAGTATGTTTATTAAAAAAAAACTTTGTGATATATATACACATTCATTTTTACCAAAATAACTTAATCTAGGTATAATTATAAGATTAATTTTGTCAATTATGTTTTAATGTATATTAATAATCTAACCAAATTATTTACCACTCTTAACCCTTCTAATTCATTACTATCAATTTTTTTTTTTTAAAAAAAAAACCCCACCTATTTAATATTACTTTTTTTTTTAAATATTTATCTTTAATCCCAATTTATTTTTCCTTCATCTGATAGCTTTTGTAATTATTTCTGATACATTATGTGTGAAATTGAAAATAAGTATATAGTTGCAAAATCCAAATGATTTATAATAATCTTCATTTTTTGCTTTTAATTTTATTCTACTAAAATTGTCATACATATATATTAATGTTAAACTTTTACCTTTTATCATGAAATTTAATTAGATATATCTGACACTCTCTTATAATGTTCAAAACTAATCTCAGCAGAAATGCTTATTGAATAAAAGACAAATTCTTTTGATAACTACAAATCCAATACAAATGGCAATTTGTACTTTGTTTTTTCTATAACTTTATTTAATATTTGATAATGTAATTTACTGTGCTATAACTGCTTTTAAATTCAGTTTACTGCATTTTTTTTGACTGATTTGAGTTCAATACTCTTTGTAGATTATACTGATTTTAATAGTTTATGTATACAGATAGATATGCACATGACTTAACTGATTTATAATTTATAATATTCTTTATATATATAATACTTTTTTAAAGATTATGTGGATGCATATATATATATCATTAAAAGCCATTCAACATTCCAATTTTATTGTTAAAAGGAAATTGCCTTGACAACAAATAGAAATTGTTGATTGTTATTGATATTGGAATTGTCTAAGTGTTGACTGGCTTTTAATGATTACTTACAAACTCATTTAGTTTTGAGCATTATTACATTTATTTTACATGCACATATATATTTTTTTATTGAAGATATTGAATCTGTTGATGGAGAATATATGATGCTAGAGAATTATAGTTTGTTTTGTAAGAAACTCATAGATTCTTATACAATAATAGATAATCTTCATGCAGAAAGCAAAAACATTGCTGAACCATTGCATATGGATGTACAGGTATTATTGTTATGTTTTAACTCATTAAAATGCATCTCTATTATTAATCTTTTTCTGCTTTTCTCTGATTGAGTCTGGTCATTCTCTATAGTCATCATGTGATATTAGAGAATGATTAATTACTATTGACTATGTTTAGATTTTGCTGTTGTTGTTATTATTATTATCAACATCATTATTATCATTATCATCATCATCACTGTTGTCATTGCTATGAAACTTTTTGAAATCATTAAATCTTTCTAGAATTTAAAAACCATATATACATAAACAGTAGAAGTAATGAGTATTATTAGATTCATTTTGTAAATATATAGATGAATAACAATTGAAATATTGCTATTGTTATGTATATACAATAATAGCTGATGAAAAGAAATTGATGTCAGTGTGGTACAATTTATGGCTGATTGTAAAGTTTAATTTATATCAGTCCTGAAAAAAAAAAGGAATAATTATAACTTCATCTCTTCTCTTTTATTTGCAATAAATTCTATATAGAGAAATTTACAAATATTAAATAGAATAACTTAGGAGAAAATTGTCATAGATACTTTTACAAACTATCTTGTTACAAAGTAATTCAGGAACTAAGTTCATCAAATTGACACAAAATAGAAAAATTCAACTTAACAATATGTAATAGTTTTCAACTTAATTTTTTTTTAAAGCCATAATATAATTCTAATATACTTTGTTCTAATATTGCAGGATTTATTTACATCAGGCATGGGCAACCTTTCCTAGTTCAGGGGCCAAATTATCTTTCTGTCTTCAAGTCAAGGGCCGGACCAAATAATTAAATAGTACAATATAATAGTGAATGATAAAGGGCTACATAAATTTTATAATAATGATGTAACAATTTAATGTGAGGATTAGTCTTGTACTTCAACAATGAGCCTATCAATGTTGATGGGAATACTGCTTAAGAACAATAGAATTTTCAAGGTTTTTGTCTGTTATTATTCTCCGAATTTTCGATTTATTAAATTTTATTCTAGAAAAAAACTGTTCACACATATACGTGTTGCCAAAAAGACAACATTTTTTTTGAAAAGGCACTACATTTCTATATTTTTCTTCCACCAAATGTTTATAAAAATCCATCAAAGCAATGTTGTTAAACTGTAATTTTAGCACTAAATCTGCTTGAACCTCAATAAGTTCCATCTGTAAATTTTCTGGCACATTATTTATATCAGTATCCATCTGATAAGAAAATATAATGAATATGGAGTCTTTATTTTGGAAGTCAGTGAACCTTGTATGAAATTGCTCTATTAATGCCTTCAGTTCATTTCCATTATATATATAAGGGATACTTTTATGAGTTGCTAGAATAGGAAAATGGTAACATTTTTAGCACTTATCTGACTTTCCAACAATTTTAGTTTATTACAAAAAGCACTGACATGTCCATACAGTTCATGAATCAATTGTCCTGGTTTTTGCAATTTAAGATTTTCATTTAGGTATCCAGTGACATCTACAATGAATGCTAAATCAAACACCCACTCATCATCTCTTACTTGGTTAATTGTTTTTCCTTTTATGACCATAAAATCTGCTGTCTTGTCTCAGATCATAAATCATTTTAACTTTTTACCTTTACTCAACCACCTCACTTCACAATAAGACACATTTTCATAATCTGAAAATAAGTCTGCCAAATATTCCTTAAATTGCAGTAATTAAGTACATGTGACTTAATAAAGTTAATACTGGCTACTACAACTTCCATAACATTTCTAAATTTAATTGATTTTGCACACAGATTTTGTTAGTGGATAATGCAATGAAAATTTGTTAAATTTTTCAGATGGATCTGTAATTCTATTACTTTTTGATGAACTATTCCAATAAATCCCTTCCATGCACCAATCATTGCAGGGGCTCCATCAGTGCATATGCCAGATAGTGAACTCCATTTAAACCCAAATATCTTGAAGACTGTTTTGACTTCTTCAAATATATCTTCACCAGTAATTGTCTGTTTTAGGGCCAAAGTAAAATTCTTCTGTGATATTAAATCCACAACAACTCCCTGAATAAATATTGCTAGTCATGCTGTATCAGAGGCATCAGTGCTGTCATCCAAAGCAATTGAAAATGCTTTGAATCTAGCAATCTTCTCTTTTAAACTTTTTTGGATATCATCCGCCATGATTTCTATCCACTGGATAACAGTACATCTCGACAAACTAATATTCTGAAAATATTTTTTTTTTCAGGACATATTATACTTGCAACATTCAACAGACATTCTTTGATAAATTCTCCTTCACTAAATGATTTAGAATGTTTAGCAAATTTAACACAAAGCTGGCTTTCACAATGCTTCTATGCTGCATTTATTACTTGGTGAACATTTTCTGCTGGGTATCCAAGTTCTTTAATTTCTCTATTTCATCTTTTTGTAGTTGCCCATCAATGTTTTGGTGATCCGCATGTTTTGAAGTAAAGTGTCTCTTCAAGTTGTATTCGTTATTGAATGACATGGATTCATTGCACAGAAAACATATAGGCAAACCTTTATTCAGAATAAAATAGTACTTGTCTGTCCAGCTGTCTTGAAATTGATGATTCTCTGTATCTACTTTTCTTTTTTCTTTTTGGTTAATTCCTAACATTGTTCTAAATTTCAAAGCTATATATTCAGAACTGTCAAACAAAGCTGTTTTTAACACTGCAGATACTGAAAAGAAAACAATATAAATGTAGGCACTTAACAAGGCACAAACCCAATGTAAATATTAAAATAAAATAAAAAGATTTTTACACTTCAGATAGAACACAATATAAATACATGCACTGAACAAGGCACAACCCCAATGCAACTATCAAAATGAAACATTGTAACATGTTCACACACTGCTATTCAAAATGAGAAAGAGATCTTGATGAGAGAAAACAAGATATGTTTTGCAGTGTCATATGATATCAGCTTAACTATTCAAAATATTAATCCTTGAGTGGAGCTAAATAAGACAAAAAAAATTGATTTTCAGTAATTGTTAATGATTATGACATAATATTTTTGTAAAACATTTATTATTAAACTAAAAAATACATCACTAGTAGGGAATTGTCTTTGAAAATATTTTCTTTTAAAAAAGATTGCTCATAGGAAATATATGAAAAGGCAGAAATCGCCATTGCTGGCTTTACAAAAATTGCTTTTGCAAAAATAGGGAATATTTTTTTTAATAACAGTAAATAATTTATTAACTTTTATTTTTGTTTCATTGATGATAATTGTGAATGTATCATTTTTTTAATGTTATAAATTTCTAATATTTCATTTTGTGCCACATTTTAACTTGGTCTGTAAATTTTCAAAGATTACACAAATAAGGCAATCATCAAATATATCTTTTAAAAAGTAATCAATCTTACGCGAATTTATTTCAGCCAAATGTACACTAAATTAAATTACTAAACCAGATTAAATAGGGATACTCAAATATGACATTTAATAATTTTATTGTATTCACTTTTAATTAAAAAAAAACATATTCTCTTTTCCTATAGCATTCCCAACTCACTCGAATCTTTTTTATATGTATAAAGAACAAATACAAGCTTAAATTAAATGCAAACATTATCTTCTTTTTTTTAAAAATACAGTACAAATTATTTAACTAATATTCTTTTCATGGATCTTTCAAGATCGAGCACTTAACATTATTAGGAAAAATATAATATGATTCACACATGAATTGCAATAAAAAGCATATAAAAAACATATTTAAAGCATATATGAGTTTAAACCCCTCTCCCTTTGTTTTAACTAATTTAACATAATATAATAAAATTCCCAGCAATAATCCCACACCACTCTATTGTTGAAACATTTAAGACCCTTAATAGTATATACTGTATCTATTTCTATTACGCAAAATGGAATCAAAGTTCACTCAGTAACAAATTATAGCTACCCTGATCGATCAGTGATGGTCCTGTGGGAGAAGTATTTCATCCTATGCTCGTCGTGGTTTGCCCAGTCACTAACTTCAGCAAAATTCCAATTAATCTCAGACAAAAAATAATCCCGTAATTTATAATTTTTTTTTTTTTCAATGTTACTTATAATCCTGAGGAAACATTCCAAACTGATGAGCGTAATAGATAGCAAAAAAATACCTCCACTATCAAAGTTTCTACAATAGAGCTAATTGCAGAAAAAATCTATACTGTACTTTCTTTCTCCTTCTATCTTTAAGAATTTCTAAGAATTAGAAATAAAACAAAAGACAAACTTTTATAAAAATAAAAAAAACTTTGTTTGTTTTTCCCTCTTTTTTTTTTTTTTTAATCTCGATTTAATTGATTTCAAAACTTTTAAAATTCCCTTTAAAAAAAAGTTTTATTATTTATTTTTAGTATAAAAATATAAGTTTTATTACTAAAATAATATATATGTGATTTTAATAATATATTATAACGGTCGGGGGTGAAGATGAAATACCAGTCTTACCGTATCTGCCGACAGAGCGCCACTAGGCTACTTTGAACCTAGAAAATTTATAAAGTTGACAGATACGTGCTGTTAAGATCACGGCCGTCAGCCCTAGTCACTAGCTCAAGTAGACACAGAAACTTATATATTTAGTAAAATATATTTTTAATAATAAAGGCAATCACTGTGAGTATTAATAACACACAAAAAAGATTTTATTTACGTATATAATTAATAACGCACAAACTTTAAAAAATTAATTTTTATAACACAAGAAGAAATTTATGTTTTCTTCTGTTCTATTATTATTTTATTTGTTTTTAACTTTAATTTTAAATTTTAGAATGTTGAGTATAAATGAGCTACCTAGACGCACTCACAAATTTTCAAATCACTTGACTCCAAACTAAAAATCCGCAGCCACACCAATACTCGCTTCCAGATATATATCAGCAACCAATGCAATGTGAACATGTTAGCATAGAATCACGTCGACAGGAATGTGCGTCTGAACAGCGTGATATTATTGGAGAAGAAATGGCCTTCGTCCCGCAGGAATGTGCATCTGTCAGGCGAAGGAAACATGCATATAAAACAATAAAAAGAAATGCTACGTATGGATGGGAGAGTGGTTTTATCTTGCCGGCTTATCGTTCAAAATCCATAGAGCTGGAATGGGTCAATGGCGCAGGAAATACGTCTGCTTCCATTTCAACGGTATGACTACCTCTTTGGGTCATGCATTCAGTGGACTCGTCGCCCTAGGTGCTAGCACACTTCACATTACATTGATATAAACGTCCATATATCTCTCCACCAGCATTAACACAACTACGAAACAAATAGTCCGAAATCAAAACCCTCTTTAAAAGTAACATATTTAAACTAGTCTAGCAGCCATCTATACTCAACTAACATTTAAATCATATTAATTTAATAAAAAAAATAAATATTTAGTTTACAGTTCTAAAATCATTTAAAAATGGGCATTATATTTAACTTATTTTCTTACTACAGATATTATTTAACCTACTTTTCTTTTAAATTTAATAATGCACAAATAACGATATACGTTTCTATTTTTAAATTTAAGTTTGCAATCGCAAACCCCTACCCTATTACAAACAGATATTAATTAAGCATGAATAAAAATATAAAAAAAATACAAGACATTTTTTTTTTTTTTTAAGAGATTACGTTTAAGACTTTAAATAAGAGTTTATAGAAATAAAGTTCAGGTTTGCTTGAGAGAGAAAGTCTATTATTCATTTAAAGACAGATAAAGTTCTAAGATTTTAAATTTAACAGTTTATATTTCATTTTATCTTTTATAAATTATACTTTCCTTTATCCGTGCTCGTTCCGTTGCGACGAAGATCTATGAATACTTATGACGATGTATGAAGCATTTATGCTGGTTTCTGAAGACGGGATCCGTGGTTCGATCCTGGGATCCGTGGAGATGAAAGCTGCCTTCGGCCGGCCGTACCGAAGGAAGCACGATGAAGCTGATTACATCTTGGGTGATGGCGATAATAGCTTTTTAAATTTTTATTTCTACTTTCAGCAAATACAATTAAATTAAAATTTTAATTTTCTATTTCTCCAACTCCCCAACTAACTAATTATCGTTTTGGTTTTTCCTTTTATACTCCCCAGGTACCTTATCTCTGGAATGCATGGATTCATCAAACATATTTTATTATTTATATTTTATTGGTTTATTCTTTGTGTCCAAGGTAAGATTTTGGGTTTTCCACTGAGGTCTGTGTCTCTATCTCTGGGCGGGAACTCTTATCTATTTCGTAATCATTTATTTAATTGTGATTTTGCCTTAAAGATCTGTTTGTAATTTTTTTATAATTTAAAAAAATCTTCGCAATTATTAAAAAGGTTTTTATTATAGATTTTATTTAAAGATTAGAATCTTTGCTTCGATTCTATAATTTATTTATTTTTTAAAGCTTATTTTAATATTTAAATCACTCTAACATATTAATAAATTAATAATTCTTTATTTGTGCATTTTGACAGTTTGTTTTTAATTCTGTATTAGATAAAAAAAGTTACTATTAAAATTTAAATGTAATGCATATATATATATCCCGTTACAATATATATATATATATGCGTATATATGTATGAATATGAGCTGGCAGAAAAATGCCAACTCAATTCTGACCTTTTCAATACGTTACAAAAAAAAAAAAAGACGTGCTTTTCACTCTTTTAAAATATTAATAATTTTAGTTTTTAAATTTTAATCATTAAAAGATTTAAATAAAGATACAAAATATAAATTTATTAAACAACATAATTATTTAATTGCACAAAAAGTAAAATCAAATGTAACTCTCGCTAGACTCTATTCAAAAATTTGACAATCGGAATCAAACATGGCTGAAATAGATTGGTGGTGGGCCGGATTAAAAGTCGTAAAGGGCCGGAGGTTGCCCATATGTGATTTACATTAATGGCTTTTGAAAAAAGTCTTGACTCATTACAGAAATAATCAAAGATATTGCTAAATAAATTTTATTTGAAAGATAAAAAAAGTGTTTTATTAATGTTTGTTAAAATTCTTTTATGTAGAGTTAGTCTTTGTGTATATTGTAATGCAATCCTAATATTTAGATCTAACATTTATTAATTTGCTGTAATTTACACACAATTTTTATATACACCTTAGTGGATTCTTAATATTTAAATTTGGCTCTAGTGACAGTTGTGGATATCTTACTGACATTATGTATTTGAAATTAATATAATTCAAGGGAAGAAGATTAATTAAATTTTTATACATAAATAAATAGTTTTTATTTGTGCAGAAAAGTAATGTCTGCAAATCTTAATTTATATTTCTTACTGCGTTCTTATGAAGAAAATTTTTTATTTTTATAAAATTTAAGAATAAGCTAGAATTTATTAGTCTCAATTTGCTTTTGCTTTTTAATATACCTAAAATATAGAAATGGTAGGAAACTAAAAGTTTTTTTCTGTAACAATTTTTTTAATAATTTTGTTCAACTTAATTTAATT
This sequence comes from Epiperipatus broadwayi, assembly GCA_028023455.1. Taxonomy (NCBI): domain Eukaryota; kingdom Metazoa; phylum Onychophora; class Udeonychophora; order Euonychophora; family Peripatidae; genus Epiperipatus; species Epiperipatus broadwayi. The sequence continues at coordinate 3,332,343 of JAQFVV010012412.1, forward strand.
AGAGAACACTTTAGAAAACTGAAGAATCATATTCAAACCTTGATCTTTACTTTTAAGTATATTTTTTTGCAGGTTATCTAAGACTAATTCCCTAGAATATTTTTTATTACTAAATTTAGATAAAATGTTGACTTCAAGTCTTTGATATGAATAGGGATCAGCTAATACAGATCTTAGTTTTGAAAAGTTGCCACAGATTTGCTTAAAATATATATGTTGAGATGCTAATTTTAGAATATATTATTAATATTTAATTATGGTAACCATCATTAATTAGTTATTGTTAGAAATGATTTGTTTTGTATACATAATTAATTGCTCATATTTACTTTCTTTTTTAAGATCTTCTATTGATATTTTTCTTATTGTATCATTTTTTTTAATCCGCCCAATTTCTTCTTGTATAACTTTTCCTTTTTAATATTTTGATATTGTTAATCTTGTCCTTCTTTAATTCTTCTCCAAATTTATTATTTCTAAAAGTATTCAATCTTTACTTCTTTTTTTTTTTTACTTTCAATTGTTCATATTTCTGCTTTATGCAAAATGTTTTATATATATATAATTTTAAGAAATCACTAAATAATCTTAGTTTTATTAAAAGCTTGTGCAGTTGTTACAATTTCTATTTTAATTTTTTTATCATAATTTTCATTAGCAATTATTCAAGTTTCTAAATATTTAAAAACATTAACATGTTTTATGACTTCATTTTTATTTTTGTTTTCATTTTACAACCTACTATTATTGCTTTATTTTTGTTTATGTTAATTTTATTTCCAAATTTTGTACATTTTGTAGCAATTGTTTTTAACATTTTGTTGAACTTATTTTCCTATTCATCAATATTGTCATATTAACAGAAAATCCAAACAATTATAATTTACTGAAGAACTTTTTTTTACCTAAATATGTTTATTACAATAGTTTAGATGAGTATATTATGTTATTAAATGTATCATAATTTTATTAAAACTTATTAAAATTTAAATTTGTATTATAAAGCACTTCCTCCACTGATTATATATTAGTCTCACTGCATTTACCATATATATGTAATCTTGTAATTAAATATTAATAAATAGAGTAACATAAATATACAACTTTAGAATTTTTTTATCCATCTGAGTGCTTTGGGCATAGCTTCATAGTCTTTGCCAATTAATTCTTTCAAGCACATTTTCAAAGTCTAACCTTCCCACAATTCATTGATTATTACGTTTGCAGCCTATCTGTTTATTAAGTCATGCTTACATTTATATATTAACATAGCTTCCTTTATTTTCCTTTTATTATCATTTCTTTCAATTTGTAATGTTTTCATATTATTATACTCCAAATTGAAACCATATACATGATCTATTATGATTATAAAAAAATGATGTTGAAACATTATCATTTCCAATCAAATTTTGTTTAGTTTTTTAAATTCTTATTAATAACTGCAAGTACTCTTTAGTTCTTTTCTCCATTGTACATCTTAATTCCCCTATATATCCATTGTCACATTTAGATCTCCATTTGATGCAATTTTGATTTAAGAATAAGGTTTTAGCTTTTCACTTATTTATTATTTTGTTTAACTTTGAAGAAATACAGACATCAAATAAGAATATCATATATATATATCCCTGCTTATAACTATTTCTTCTATAATTTCATTATCTTTTAAAGTCACACATTTATATAACAAATACTTATGGACATTAAAGGTGGCAACTCAAAATTTTTTTTTTTTTTTAGATATTGCAAATTCTCCTCATGTTTTCTTTACCATTATCACTATTATTATCCTACTTAAACAAATTGATATAATGTGTACATCTTAATTCTATTTCCTGTAGAATTTTCAAAATATAATTTATATTAAATTATTTGAATTAATATGTTTTTTAAAGATATGTCTGTTTAAGAAAGTAAGTATGTTCATACTTATAAAGAATAGTAATTCATATCATTAATTAATTACATTTTAAAATGCAATTCAACATTACTTATTTTCTTGAAATGTAAAAATTCATTAGCTTTAATAAATATCTTAATATTTGCTAAGACAATAAATCCAATTATTCAAAAGCTTAATAGGTTTATAAATGTAAATGGTAACAATCAACCCTTAATCTATCAACATTCTCAACCTATTAAAGAAGGTTAGCTTGATTACAGGTTGAGATTGTTGAAAACTTAAGGGTTGATTGTTATCATTTATCTCTTAATATGTATATAAAGGGAGAATATATTTATGTATATTTTAAAGAAAAAAGTTTCATAGGTAAAAGATGTCAACATATATTTTGGATTCGTCCATGTATACATTTTCTGTTGTTAGTATTAGCATTAAACTGTTATTTCTGATTTTTTTTTAGGTGGTCTTACAATATCTTTGAATAATCTCTATTATTCACATGATGGCTAGTGTGATTCAGTCAAAATATCAGTATAATGCTAATATTAACAATAGACAGAAATAAAATTGAATTGTTATAATAAATTGATATAATCACCATACTTAAAAAATTTTTCTTTATTTTTTTATTGTTTATTTCAGTCTTTATCAGAAATACTTCAAATGGAAGTTGCTGATCTTTCAAGTATGATGGAAAATATTAATAAATTTCGATTAATATGTGATGTTGGGAAAGTTCGTTTTTCTGAGGATAATAGTTTAAATATGGCAGATTTTTTATTAAGTTTTGAATCCTCAGTAACCCAAAAAAAGGATCCTGATGAACAAATACCAATCACACTTAACCTACCTGAGGAGAAACTTTTACAATTAGGTAATAAATAAATTGTATATTTCATAATCAAATATATTTTGCAACTTATTTTGAAGGTTTTATTTTAAAATGCATGTATGAGGATTCTATGGGTTTTTTTAATGCATTATTTTTCTCATTAAAAATGTAGACAATAATGATGCATATTTTTATAAGCCTCTTAAGAATTCAGGAGTAAGAATATGCTAACAGACTGGCGGTGATATCACTGACTGCAGATTTCTCTGCCTTTGTTCATTTAGTTGTCATAAGTACTTTTGGTAGTTGTAACTTATGCTCCATGTGGCTGCAAGATGTGCTGTTTCTGTGTCAACCACAGAAATATTCAGAGTAGTGGGCCAAAAGCAGTGATGTGTAGTGGGCTAGATTGCTGGTAGTTGCTTGTAGCAGACAATGTAAGCTAAATGTGCTTACACATGGCTGTCAGCACTACCAAGCGGGCAGTAGTGCTGGCAGCTAGTTGGCATAAGGTTCCTGTGCATGTACATGGTGAGCAGCACCAGCTAGTGGCTGGAACTTGCATTGCTGCTTTTGGCCCACTACTCTGAATTTTTCTGTGGTTGACGCAGAAACAGTGCCTCTGAGGCCACATGGGGCATAAGTTACAACTACCGTAATACTATCTAAATATCAATATGTATTTTCTAAGTGCTGGTTAGATAACCAGAAATTGTTTTGAGAAATCTGTGGAGTTTGAACTTTATTAACAGATTGATATCCTGAAAAAATTTCTAAATCTTTTATACTTATAAAAAGTATATATATCACTATTCCTTATTTGCAGAAAAAGTTGATTTAAGCTTAGAGTTATGTGATCATTTTACTTCATTTAAAAAAAAAAAAAAAAACTTTGATGAATGTAATATTTATATAAATTTTAAAATATTTAAAATTGAAAGAATCACATAATGATATCTTATATCTTAAATAATTAGTTATTTTAATATTAATTAGAAATTTCTGAAATAGATTCTCAACATCAGAATCATTTAATATTGAATATTGTAAAAAGTAATTGGTTTGAAAAATATTAAATGTTGTATTTAATTTATATGTTTCCACATTGCTAATAATCATTTAATATTGAATACACCCGGGTCTCTTTATGCTGATTATTTTAATGCGATTTTAAAGTTATGTGATTCATGTTTCTTCTTAATATCTTTCATATTTCACTATTTATTAGATATCAAGAAATTTAAATTATTAATAATTTATATTCAATTGAAATGCTTTTTTTTTTTTTTCAAAAATATAACGTTATATTAGCAGCTAACGTGAATATGGCCTAAAGTTATATCTAGAAACTTAGCTTCTGTGTAAATAACCTACTTATACTAATGAGTAAATAATAATAATATATTTATACTTACATATAAAAATATCACAATAAATATTCAAAAAATTTAAACTTTTAATTTGTTATATATAACAGAAATAAATAATCTTTTAGATTTTTAAAATAAAAAACGAAGATTTTATAAACTGAAAATATTGTGATCTCATTTTTTTAATATAGAAACAGAAAAACATTAATACAGCACAAGACTGAAAGTGGCACTAGCTGTACATCACATCATGAATAAAAATAAAGTGGCTAACAGGTTTCTCTGGGCATAATTGCTGAGAGATTCTTGACTTCTTTTAAGGAGAAGCTACAATTCTTCACATCATATCGAATCTGATTTCTTACCAGTTTACAAATGAACGCTAGCATTAATGATTAAAATATGTATGAAAAATGTAAAATTAAATACTGTAGTTAATAAAAAACATAAAAAAAGTTTGTCTTGTATTAATTTTTTTCAAATATTTGAAATTTTTTATTAGTCATACTTTATTTGCTTATTTTTTTAATGCGAATTTTAAAGTAATTTTTCCTTGTTGCTTTGCTTTTATGCGAATTCTGAAAATTACAGACCCTATTCCCCATTTTTCAAGATAAGTTAAGTCTATTTTTGTGCGATTTTTTTTTAATGTGGGTTTTCTGTGGAACTTATCTCCCGCATAAAATGAGACCCAGGTGTATTGTAAAAAGTAATTGGTTTGAAAAATATTAAATTTGTATTTAATTTATATGTTTTCATATTACTAATAATAGTTTAGTTGTGTATGATTGATCTATTAAATTCGTATGAATTCCTAATCATTAAAAAATGCTTGTCGATGATATAAAAAATTTCTCTAGCTTTTTGTATCACACATACACACAAAAATTATTGATGACAGTCTAAGCCTAATAATTATTTTATAAAGTTCAATATTTAAGCTTTTATATATATATAAAATAAAAATAATTGAATTATTTATGGTCTGAAAGTTGTATAACATTCGAGGCTCAATCCAGGAATCTTTAGCTTGCAAGTTTATCACTGTATTATAGTTGTTTGTTGTCATCTTCCAAAATTATCTTTTTTTTCTTTAGATACATAAAATTTTTGTGATGCGTTATTATCTTTGTACTTTGCTCTATGAAACATGGAATGCATTTCTCTCTTTATTTTCACCAGTGATCAATCTATCATTGCCATTTCCCATGATTCTTTGTATTACTAACAATGTACTAATGCTATTTTAAGATTTTATATTCTTCCACAATATTATGGGTAATATTTATACATTATTTTACTCTTATTCCTAATTTTCAGTATTCTTATCTCCAAAATTCTATATCTAAGGATAACAGTTTTTATTTTCCTATTTAATACCCATGTTTTGCATTCATGGTTGTCAGTGCTCATTTATGGATATGTGATATTGATGTGAAATATTGCTTTCATGTCATTAGAGAAATCCTTACTCTACAACAAATTGCTAAACTATTTTTATCGCATTTTTTAATATTTTATTACTAATATCTGATTACATGTGACTCTACAGTTTGTGATAGATCCCACATATTTGAATTAGGCTCAATATTTAATTTATCATGTCAATTTATATAATTTTTATTTGGCTTCAATGATTAACTGGGTATTCTTCTCAAAGCATATTTTTAATCTCGAGATAGAGTATTATTGAAGTATATTTCTGGACCTATAAATTATGTTTTCTTTTCATAGCATGGCCATCACCAAAAATATAAAAATATATGTTTTTTTTAATAAGAATATCCTTTCTAGAGCACTTTTGATTTTAATTTGAGAGAATGTTTGTAAGTAGAATTTTAAAAGGCATAATGAGTATCTACATCTTTTTTTAGTCCTTTTATAGCTAAAAATGTTCCTAATATTTTTTCTTAGTTTTCCTGTGAATCACAGGTCTTTGTACATTTTTATATTATATCAATTATTTTGAGTTTGACAAATCTCCAAAAAATAGTTTTGGGACTGTGTTAAATATTCTTAAATCAAATGCATATTTTTTTTGCCTTTATTTTTGATAATATTTCATATATATAAAAAATATAATAAATACCTGATTGCTTAGCTATGAATCCTATTTTTTATTTTTAAGGCTTACCTATATGTTTCAGTCTTTTTTTTTTATTGCTTTACTAAAACATGGCTCAGGAGTTTGTAGCCTTTGTTATTTGTAACTGATAAATTACTTAGTTTTCTTGGAATTCAATTTATATATTTCTGTCTCTTTTCTTGCAATAAATTGATTTTGTCTGTTTTTTTAAGAAATTCATGATTTTCTAAGTCTTTGTTAATCTTCTGTAGCTAACAGTGTTATCTTTTTTGTTTTTTAAATATTTATTTTCTTGTTTACTATTTTGTTTTGATAGTTTTAATTTTACTTTTTAGTTTATATATATATAATTTTTGTTTGCTTTTGATGCAAGTAATATTTTTTTGTTTGTTTGCTTATTTTTGTTAACTGTTTTTTTTAGTTTTTTGTTATTGGTCTACATAGCATTTCTTTGATTGCTTTCCAAATAATTTTCTTTAAACATTATTATTATTTTTCATCTGTCTTATATAATACTAGTATATATTAATTTTATTCTGATAAAGACTTCATGTATTCAGCCGTTTCGTAAATTTAGTTTATACATTGGACTATCAATAGTTTGTGATTTGATTTTAAAAGTCTCATTATTTAAATCTTAGTCCAAGAATTGTCACTATCACATTTTAAATATTTAAATGCTCAACATCATTAACTGTTGCTTTCTATTGTATTTGATATAGGAAAATGAATATTTTGTTTTGATATATCCATACAATTAATTTTTTTATATTTAAAAATATTATTTAGAATCACTAAGTTTTTTCGTCACAGAATTGAAAATATTTTATGTTCAATATCACTTTCCTTTTTGCTTGGTAAGATCCTATCATTGTATTTACTTATGCTTTGCTCTTCCTATTTATGTCTATTTTAAACACTTCTTATTTAAATGACATTTGATACAATATCTTACAATTTATCAAAAAAACTTCATCATCATCTGATGTTCTGGCATTAAAAAAGTGCATTTTAATAATTTAATATTCAATACACTTACATTCATTCAAGAGATCAGGAAGTTCCATGTTAAAGAGAGTATAACTTTATTTCTTACTAGATATATAAATAATAAAAATGACTATTTATTTTCTAATAAATAATAAATTTAGATTTCTTTATAATGTTTGTAAATTCTTAGCAGTCTAAAGAAAAAAGGGTCTATCTAAATAAAAAATGAATTATTTATTCATATTTACAATTAATTTTAAGGGGGGGGGGCTTTAAATTAATTTTTAAGTAAACTTTTTGAATTTTATTTACGAAATCTGTCTACCTTGAAAATCTTCATGATTGCATAATTTCTATGGTTATTATTGCATCTGTTAGATGTATAACATAGTTTCATCTACATATAATCAATGTTTCAATTTAAAAACTTTATAATGATAATAATCTTATATAGGTAATCTTTATGTTTTAAAATAATAAAATCTAACTTAGAAATATTTTGCTTTCTATCCTCTGTAAAATTACAGGAATCTCTGTGATATTATTAATGATATTTATATATTATAAAAAAATGTATTTTCTAGTAATAAATTATATAATTATTTCTCTAAAAGAATAAACTGTTTTCATTGCATGCAAAAATTGTAAGAATCATGATAAGAAATTTTTTTAAGAAAATCATTAGTTAAATGAAATATAGAAAAGGAATTTGTTCTGAATTTCTGTTGAATGGCTAAAGTCATAGCTTCTTAGAAATGATTTTATGATAAGTAATCTAATTTTTAAAATATGAATTTGTCAAGTAGAAAAATAAATGAATATTTATATTATTATTTTTTGTGCATTAATATATATATATTTAAAACATCTCTTAAGGCGTTTGGGGACAGCAGATATCAAAATTTACATGTATGTGTTTTTTAAATATGAATTATTTCCTCACATCATAACTCTATCCACTTTTTTTTAGTTTGAAACATCTGTGAATGTCATTTTAGGGAGAGCAAAGCTGTTTATTTCAAAAAAGCAAACTATAAATCTGAAGGAAGATAAATTATGAGAATATTAGTGTAAAGAGGCTGAATGATAGAAAAGTAGACCACATATTTTTAGATTAGTTATCTGTGGAGAAACAGTAAAAAGGAAATGGTCAGTGAGATATATCACAGAGATTAGAGTAAAATTAATGGAAAATTTAAAAGGAGGATAATACTTCAAGATACAGATGTGATGCCTATAGATATAAATGGCGATAAAATTGATATTTGAGGAAAAGTGATAATGTCTATAAAATTAAATTTTAGAGTAAAATGACAGATACTTTACAAAGTAAATAAAAAAATTCAGTCCATTGTTAGGAAGAAAATAGTTTTGACTACTGGGTATTCACATAAATGTGAATAAAAACTTCTTAAACTCCAAAACTTTAAATGATTTAGTTATAGCAAATTTGGTGGGAAAAAAGTCAAGGACTCATTGGAGTCAGTTAACAAAGCTAGTACTATCTATTGGTAAAAATGCTAATGTCCAAATTGAGACAAGTTTCTAATAGGAAAAAAAATGTGGATACATGACCCACTTAATTATAAATGGACATGAAATAGTGAAAGTAATATCGAAAGATATATCTAGTAAAATTACAGAATTAGTGAGAGTTGAAAAGGTATATTAAACATCTTCACTGTCATTATGAGAATACTTTGCAGGACATTTATCTAAATAAATCATTAGAGAAGAAATAGAAAAAAAAGATATTTTATTGGAGGATTTAATTACTAATTCTGACCTAAATTAATTGATGATAAACAGATATTTGGACAGGAGGAAAAAGAAGGCGGAACTACATCAAAATAAGAGGAAAGAAAGTTATTCTCAAAAATCTGCATAAATATAAAAGTAGACTACCTGAGAAATTTAAAGATATAGTAATAAATAAGTCCATATTGCTAGAGTAGGGAGAAGAGTGAAATAATCTGTGTGTATAAAATTGTATACTATGGTGAAACTAAAGCACATATTGCCACTAAGGCTGAAGGCAGTTCAAGGTTTGTAGAGCATGAAAGAGTTGCTGGCCACAATCTCCAACTGGCTTCAGCCGAGATAATGTGCATAGAGCGCAATGACATGAAATGCAAAGTGAAGAAGTCTTATTTTATCGCAGATGACCCCAAAGCAATCAATCTAAGAGACACCTGCTTTACTATCTCTAAAAAGTGGACTGTTTAAATATTATTGAATAAATTTGCATACATTACTGTGGCATTCACTAACTACTAGTGAAAAGAGCGATGATCATGGAAACATAGAATTCCCGAAAGCTCTTAGCTTATTAATTGTTATATATAGCTTCATTAATTGTGTATAAAACACAAGCTTAGTAATATTTAAAAATCTTTTTTTTTTTTTGTAAATATGCATGGATTTCTTCACTTTAATAACATTCCTTTTTTTTTTGAAAAGAAAATTATTTTAAACATTTGCTTGCGAAATCATCCCAAATTATAGATTTAATTATAATAGAATTTGTATGCAAATAAAGCTAGTTGCATACATATTAGATCATATATAAGATATCCCCTAATGTAAGAAAAAAGAAAGGAAGGAAGCATTTAAAATGTTTCAGACTGGATAAAAGTTATTGTCATTTTAAAATGATAATCAATCAGCAATAATTAGTAGACTGACCAGCAGTGATCAAGGCTAAAATGGAATAGCAGTGAGAAGCAGTACTTGCTCACATATACAAAAAGTTATTGTCAGTGAAGGATAATTAGCAGAAGGTTAACCAAACTGCAAGAGAGAAGTTGGGAGCAGAGATGGTTAACATAAATGTATAAATTGTGTGTGCTGATGTAAGCACTAATATTGCGAACTTTAATAGTTTATTCTATACGGAAATTATATATGCTCATTTGTGTGTCAAAAGACATTCTATTTGAAAGCACAAATATATAATTGGATTTCTCCTGGTGTAAAAGAAGACCATTTTAAACCGAGGATAATAAATAGCTTATGAATATTAATGGACCATTGTCTTTTTGCCTCATTTTTATTATTAATAAATAATGTTTTATATTCATTTTGAAGTATATTGGTTTATTTATCTAGCTCCCTGTCTGGTCTTGATAGTTTATGAATATTGATGGACTATTACCTTTTTATGTAGTTTTTACCTCATTATTATTGTTATTAAATAAATATTGTTATATATACATTGTAGCGATAGAATCCAATGTCCACACATATATATTATTAAATCAGGGGGGAAAAATTTTTGTGTGTCTTTGTTTGTGTGTGTATTATAAATAATTATATATATGGTTTTTCTTAGTAAGTAATAATAATAAAAAAATGAAGATGAATATTATAAGAAATAGTTAGTTGTTTTAAACTCTTGTATTTTATTAAATAATATAATAATTCTATTATATAATTTATTTTTTAATTACAACAGGCTAAAATAGATTGTTGAGTTGTTAAATTTAAGATTAGCAAATAGACAGCCTGAAAAACACATAGGTGGTCTGAAGTAAAGATATAAATGTGTGAGTGAATGATAATGACATTTGCAATCTTACATATATATTCAGATTTTTTCTATTGTCAAAAAGAACGATTTTTGATATAGGGGAAGAAATTAATCTTTTTTTTATTTTAAAGAAAGTTAACAGCAAAATGTTAGCAGTTTCAAGTTTTCTTTATTTTTTTAAGATCATAGCAGTTTGGTTAAAAGATCTTTGGCTGATTAATTAAGGAACTTTAACATATAGTCTTTACACAGCTGCAGATAAATTATGAAATAAAAATGGCCGAGTCAGGAAAAAAATGTCTTTTTTGTAATCTCTAGTCAGTGAGAGCAGAAATCAGAGAAAAATGAGTTTTAGAGCTTACTATTTTATTAAGTTTGAGAGCTTGAGAGAAAAGGAAATCAGAAAAGAAAAAGTTTAATGTACCATTGGGAGAAAAAATAGATTTTCAAGGAACAAAAAATGTTGGAGTCTTATTTTGTATAAAATAGCATGAGATGTGTCTTAATTTAAATTAGTATATCAATTATATTTGTACGTCATAAGTTTAGAGGGGGTGGGAAATATTAATACAAGTATGATGCAGTATATACCACTTGGAGAATCTGTTGGCTTAAACCAATAAATCCCAAGAGCTAGCCATAGCTGACAGATACTCCACCTGGATAGGTTTTATATTCTTTGCTGAAATTAGTATAGTTACAAGGCTGATACCATGTAATGATGATTGTAATATAAATCGTGAACCCTTCCATAGTAATAATAACAATAATTGTTTATTAAGTGATTGTTCTTGTCGATATTGTTCCATTTCGTTCGACATGTACTGTTACAATATATATATACACTTTGAAGTATACTGCTTTTATTTATCTAGCTCCTTGACTAGTCTTTGGAGACCATCAGGACATAGCATAGTTGAAATCTATTTATTATTATCATTATTTTATTAATTTTGCCTTCAAGCAAATTGGTAAATTTTATTGCCTTTGTGATTGATTGTACAGTAATGATGCTAGTTTAATTCTATCATTTAGCATATTATTAATGAAGAAGACCATCATTATGCATATATAAAGGCTAATCATTAGATTAGTATTGTTGAATTTATTGATTGATATATATTTGTGGCCTTCATGCCATTATAGTTGCTCAAATTTGACTTGCTCAGTGATTTTGTCTGCAGTGCAATTACTTTATTTGAGTCTGTCTGTACAATCAAACATCTGAATATTTTTGTCTATCAATTTATACAGATTCAATTTTTGTTTTATGTCACACAAAATCAACTAGCTTATTATTTTAAGTTTAATTTATTCTGTTTTGAATCTTGTATGACTGTTCCAATTCTGCTGTATCCAGATTGTAGATCAACATACAAAAATATGACAAAATGGATTTTAATAGAAGTCTTACAGAACATAGCTTATTACACATTATTTAATAATTTACTTAACCACATAATAAATAAATAAAAAGTCACTTATAATTTACAAAATAATGTATGTAAAGTATTTATAAAGGGAGATTTAAAAATAACCGGAATTGTTTTCTGGTAAATGTGCTTGTTGTCATACATACTTTTGCTGTTGCATACCTCTTGCAGGGACCCTTTTGCATCAGTTTACCAAATTATGTTACCATGTGAAATCATGCCATGTAACACATTTTTTTACAAAGTGTGTTTCATGTATTTGTTGATTTTTTTATATGGCTGAAAAGTTAAAAGAATATGAAATTCTGTTTTCTTTTAGATAAATTGGCAGGAAAAACAGAATACTTGAAACAGATTTGGGGAAATTACCAGTTTACAATCGATTTAATAAAATTGTCAAATTTACCATGTCCAAGGAAAGCATGATGAGTGAAGTTCAATGTCAAAATAATGCTGATATTTTATTTTATTGATGCAAATGACATTTTTCTGTCATAATTAATTCTTAAAGGTCATATGTTTTATCTACAAGTTCTGAAACATTTGCATGATGTGATAAAATGTAAACATCCCATTTTGTGGCAAAGTAAATAGTACAAGCTTCACCATGATTCATCTGCCAGCAATCTTGGGTGTTAAACAATAATTTTTAATTAAATTCAATATGACTCATCTTATTTATTAGTCACATTAGCTTGATCTCTAACAATGTGACTTCTTTTTATTCTCTCGAATGAAAAAAATACCTCAAGTTTTTTTTTTGTTGTTGACTTAGAAGTAATGGAAAAAACTTAACACAAACATTAAAAGGCTTCACTTTGTATTTCCAGACTATTTTGAAAAATGAAAAACACCTTTAGACTGGTGTATTCTATTAACTGAATGATACTTTGAAGGAAATTAAATTTATAATATTTAAAGATAAATAAACAATTTTTTTATTATAAACTTTCCAGTTATTTTTGGGTCTCCCCTCATATATATGTAAACAAAGGAAGTAAATCACCCTACTTCAGGCTATGAGTTAAAAGCATTCTTAAATGTTAATCAAGAATAGAATGAATCTATCTATTTTTAGAACTGATGTTTTGTTGGTAATTCAGAGTGAAATTAATATATCAACTGTGATAATATGTTAATTTCCATCATCTATCATTAAATGTTGAATCTCTAGAAAATTTTAAACTATTTAAACTATTCAAATACAAACAACAGTTAGTAATAAATAATACACAAATAGACAACACAAGTTAGTAGATTGTACAGTGTTTCGAGTGGTATTATTCTCTACACTTCTTCAGGTATTACTGGCCTGACCAGTCAGCTAGATGGAATATGGCACTTAATATTTATTAAATTAATAATAAATTATGCAAGGTTAAAGATAGAATCTCTTTTAACTCTTTGATTATAATAATTAAATATGATTTAAAATGTAAACATTCAATTATATATATAAAGTATTTCAACTTAAAGTAATATTCAATCAGTTTATCTGAAGACCAGAACAAACTTAATCAGATCTTATATACTACTTTTGTACTTTATAGAGATCCCTTTGAGATGTAGCTTTTTTCTGGAAGTTATCCCATTTTTTATTTTTTCTAACTTCTGTACAACCACTCCAACAGTTGATCAAATACAGTGATACTCACTTTGATAGCTATTATTTATATGATTCAGAAATTTTTAGAATTTATTTATTGCTGCACTTTAATTAATTTAATAACTTTATAATCTTGACTGCTTTATTGCAATACATGAGTTACTGATTACTTTATTTGTATTACCTTCAACAATTTTTATCTGTAGTATTTAATTAGTGTAATTCTAGGTTTCTTTTTAAGAGTTATTACTATCTTTATCATTACTATTATTAGATATGCATATTTTTAAGGTTCCTTGATATCATCATCATCATCATCAACCATTATCAATCCACTGCAGGATGAAGGTCTCTCCAAGTTTAATCCATCTTCTTCGATCTTTAGCTTCTCTTTTCCACAACACCCCTGCACATTTTATTATTTCATCCATCCATCTCACATGTGGTCTCTTTCTGGGTCTTTTACAATCTCTTGGAATCCAGTTTAAAATTTCAATTGTCCATCTATTATCATTTCTTCTAGCAATATGTCCAGCCCAACTCCATTTCAATCTTTTAATTTTTTCAATAAGGTCAGTAACACCTGTTTGTTGTCTTATCCATACTTTGCGTTTTCGATCTCTTCTTGTTACTCCTAACATACATTTCTCCAAACTCCTTTGAGTGGTCTGAAGTCTCTGTATTGCTCTTCTATTAAGTGTCCAAGTCTCTGATCCATAAGTAAGAACTGGTAAAACACATTTGTTAAAAACCATCCTTTTCAAACACATAGGCATATTTCCTTTTAGTATCAAGTTATTTCTACCAAAAGCACTCCAACCAAGTTTAATTCTATGATTAATTTCCTCCATTATGTTTCCATCTGTATTAATAATCTGACCAAGGTATTTGTAACTGTTAACTTCTAATTCTTCATAATCAATCTTTATTTTCATATTTTGAGCAAATCGATTAAACATTACTTTAGTCTTTTTAACATTTATTTAGTCCTACTTTTCTACTTTCATCTGTTAACTCCTGCAACATTTCCTGCAGCTCTGAAGCATTATTTGCAAAAACAACTACATCATCTGCAAAATCTAAATGACTTAAATACTCTCCATTTACTTTCATTCCTTTAGTTTCCCATTTTAATCCACAAAATACTTCTTGCAGCACTGCTGTAAAAAGTTTTGGTGATATGGAGTCACCTTGTCTTACTCCTTTCTCAATGTTGATTTTTCCAGTATCATTATGTAATCTAATTGTTGCTGTTGCATTTTTATAAATATTCTTTAAAATATGACAATAACCTGGATCTATACCTTGATGATCCAATGCTTTAATCACTGAAGAAATGTGTATAGAATCGAATGCCATTTCATAATCTACAAATCCAAAATATAATGACAACTCATATTCATTTTTCCTTTCTATGACTTCTCTCAATACCTGAATATGATCTATTGTACTAAAACCACTTTTAAATCCAGCTTGTTCTCTTGGTTGGTGGAAATCCAAAGTTCTCTGTAGACGAGTTGTAATTATCTTGGTAAAAATTTTATATAAAACTGATAAAAGGCTGATAGGTCTGTAATTTCTAATATCTTCTTTATCACCTTTTTTAAATATTAATATTATTACTGCATTCTTCCAATCTTCCGGTACATCTTTATCATTTAGACATTTGGTATATAACTTTGCTAAAATTGTTTCTATTTCTTCACCTGCTTCTTTTAATATATCAATTATAATTCTATCATTTCCTGGAGCCTTTCCTTTCTTCATACATTCAATTGCATGTCTCACTTCTTCATTTAAAATTCTGGGCAATTCGGAAGATGTAATAGATATAGAAGGTACTTGTTCTTTATTACTATATAATTCTTGATAAAAGTCTTCTACCCATTTCATGATGTCATCTCTCTTTTTAGTAATAATTCCGATCTTTTTTTCTTATTGCAGATATAAATTTCCTACCAATACCAAAATGTTGTTTAACATTCTTGAGACTTTTATTTTCTTCTACAGCTTTCCTTGCTATTTCACAGTTATACTTTCTTACATCATTTGCAACTCTTTTCCGTACCATTTTACAAAATTCGAGATATTCAATTCTTTTTATTACATCACTTTTGTATATCTTCATATTCCTTCTTTTCTTCATAAATTCTCTAGTCTCAGTAGAAATTTTATTAGTCAATTGCTGCTTTTTTCTACCAGCTATCTTTGTTGCAGTTTTTAAAAGTGTATCAGTTATTTTCATATTAATTTCATTCAAATCTGAATCATGTTCAAAATCTCCTAACAATTGAAACCTATTTGTAAGTTCTAATTTAAATTCATTAGAATGTTTCCGAAGATTAGAAATATCAACTGTAAATATTGTTTTTCTTAATAATTTTTTTCTCTCTAGTTTTACATTAACACGCAACTTACACCTTACTAATCGATGATCACTTCCTGTGTTAAATTTATTAAGAACATTACAATCTTGAAATATGTATTTCCTGTTAGTCAAAATATAATCCAATTCTGCTGTACCTTCATTTGGATGCTTCCATGTCCATTTCCTTTTAACATTTTTCACAAAAAATGAATTCATAATATAAAGTTTTTCTTTTTCTGCAGTTCCTTAGTATATTTACCTATATATATTGTACCGGTCACTACACATACATTCTAATCCATGAGGGCATTACCAGATTTCTGTACAACCTAAAAAATTTATTTGGAGATCAGAATATATGAGAACAATGTGTGACCAAACTAACTTAATTTACTAATGAATGATTATTAGACTAGCTCAAATCAGAACAGGAGATTCTCAACTAATAAACAATTTGATTGACAGATAACAAGCACCTACTAGTAAGTAAATTTAAATAAACATAATACATTTATTAATTATTAAAATAAAACATGAAAAATAAATTGGTAAAATCATAAACACCATAAATTTGAAACTAATTAACTTCTTCTATGGATGGTTTTATATACATCACTAACATAATGAATTTATTGGTTTACGTCATCTAAAGAGCTACAAATACCTTAACATAATCATGGATCAAAATCTTACTCTAATAATTATATCTCTTCTAAAATATTGAAATAATTACGTTTCAACAAGATAGGGTTTAATTGAACCCATTCCAAAAAACATAAATATCACACAAATAATATCTTAATGGTTAAGGCTCAAATATTTCATGATATTTAATGAGTGAGAAAATGTTAAATCAGCAACATACATATAGAAATGAGATTCTTTAGGTATATAAAGAATAATGTACATAAGCTCATAAATATCTTATGAAAGTTATTGCTATAGCATACCAATAAATAAGGCAAATAACAGTTTCAATAATTGGTAAGAATGCCTATAACTAATTATTTGAACAGAAAATTATTTTCTTACCCTATGAGAGTTCCAACATTTAATTACAAAAGTTAAGTATATGACTGAATATAAAATCAGTAATTTGATAATGACATAAACAATTTACAGTTATTGCAATTAATAAAAACAAAGATAATTTATACTAAAGACATATAAATGAAGCAAAATAATTAATAACTCACCCATATCTTAAAGTTAATTAAAAACATATAATACTTAAAAATTAAGTTACATCAATATTTATGGATTATCTAATATAAATCTAGGAGTAGTTGCTTTATATTAATAATTAAAAGTTCAAGGCATAAAGTTCAATTATGCCTTGAATAAATAAAGTTCTTATATAACTGTATTAGTGCTGTAGACTTTTGAGTTAATGTTCAAGATGATACATATATATGTTTTCTGGATTATTCATGTAGCTTGCCATTTATTGAAAATAAGATTTGGATAGGAGCTTTGATGTAAAGGTTGTTTGATCAGCAAAGATAATCAGAAGCTCGGTCAGTCACTAGCTTAGATCATGCTGAAACAGAATTAGGTCTTCTAGTCCACCATGGTATAAATGCCTCAGCTAATTATTGCGATCGGAACAATAACTGAGAAGGTTGGTCCATCCATTTGATTGCGATGATTTCTTTTAGCTAGCCATGTTTTACTTAGTGGACATCTGGAATCGCTGCTGATGGTTTCTGGAGCATTAAGGTCTGGAAATGCTCGATAATGAAGAAGTCTGAAACTATTCACTCATAAAGAGCAACTTATATATGATTTAAGCTCCTTTGTTCTTTTCTCAAAAACTTTTAAACAGACAGTAATTTCTCTCACCATTAATTAAATTTATTGGTCCACTTATCTGAAGTCTGGTCCTTTTTGCCGGTTGACCTCTATCTGGAGATTTTTTTTAGTTTTACATAAGTTTGATGTCTACCATCGATATTTGTACTGGCTTTTTTGCAGTCAGGGTGGCTCTAGCCTTCTAGGTTTATCCAGTGGTTCTTTCTGCATATTGCCAAAATCTATGGAAGTCAGCCAACTCCATTTTTTCAATATTATGCTGGCTTTGCCCCAACATGATTTGTTGTACTGTTGTGGGAATATTATACCAGATTGTTCTTATTATCTGCTCTTCCAATAATGGAAAGGCAGTCATGGACCTTAATTTGACTATTTGTTAGTAAAAAAAATTGTGTATGATTCTCCTCGTTATTCCTGGCTATTTTTTTGGGATTTTATTTGAATGCTCCTAGTAATTTATTTGACTAGTTTGCCTAATTTCTATTCTATCCCCCACATTTCTTATCTCACACTTTAGAGGCTCTACACCATGTTCTTGAACATTTTTCTCTTCATCTTTGGGGTAGCAATGTTTAACTTTCATTGCATCTAATCTCTGCTCCAAGCCTCTTTTCTCAGCACATGCTTGAGTCAGTTGTTTATTAATGTTAAACCACTAAACATCACATGATCACTATCTCATACTAGCACAATAATTGTTATTAAACAATTCAAAACAAAACAGCTTGGATTGAAAATATTAATAGTGTTTTCAATTTCATTCTCATAGTTTTGTAGTTAAATAGAGTTAAAAGGTGGGTGCTGGAGGGTTGCATTAGATCCTAAGATCTAGGTGCAGTGCTCTCAGATCCAAGGCTCCTCACTGATGAAGGCCACAAGCCAGAAACTAGTCTGGGGATATTGGATGAGTAGGCACTAGATAGGGATTTTATGCACAAGCCTTCTGGCATCCATTGATTGCTCTAGTTAGCACAAGATGGCACTACTATATGGAGAGTGTTATTTTGTTTATTAATGCTAGCTTTTTGTTGAAGTTTAACTTTCTCTTGCAAATCTTGAACTTGTTGTTGCATTGCTTCTTGCATTTGCTTGTTCTCTTATGCTATTTCTTTTATCTTCTGGTTTTCTTTAACTGTTTCTTTTATCTGTTCTATCTCACCCTCTATTTTATTTATTTTTATGCTCTCTAGCCTTATATTATCACTACTTTTTTCTTTTATTGGCCTAATCTCTTATCGTATTTCTTCCATACCTTGCCATATCTCTTTTAATTCTTGTTTCATTTCTTCCATCATGTAATTTATTGCTGATTTTTATTGAATGTATCTATTAAATACATTTTAATCAGCATTTTCATTTCATTGGTCTTGTCTACATTCTCTACTATTGCCAGGTTTTTGAAATTAATGGGGCTACTCTCTTCCGATTCTGTCTCCTCCGGTATCAGTTGACTATCTTCATTCTCTGCTTGCATATTTAAAATAATAACAAACTTACTTATTTTTATTCTGTAATTAGCTCAAAAAGTTTTTTTTAATACTTACTTTTTTTTCACTAATTAATTCTTGGCTAATTGGGAAAAAAATCTAATTTCTAGTTAACATATATACTCCCTTTATAACTTTCATTTTAGCTTTATATAACAGTTTCTTTTAATCAATAGTACATTAAATGGCAAACTCCCATCTCCAAGCAACTCACTCTTCATAACCCAATCGCTATTATTACCGACTGACTTATCTCTCTCCTACTAATACAAATACTGACCTATCCCTAATATAAGCATCAATTATTTAAAATCTCTTCATGAAGCTTATACCCATGCTCCCATGTTGGCTGTGCTATTAATTCACCTATATTATGTACCGTTCACTATACATACATTTCAACCCATGAGGATGTCATCAGACCTCTATACAGCTTGGAAAATTTATTTGAAGGTCAGAATATATGTGAACAATCTATGACTAAACTAATTTAATTTATTAATGAATGATTATTAGACTAGCTTAGCTCAGAACAGGAGATTCTCAACTAATAAACCACTTTGATAGATAACAGACATCAAGTGCTAGGCAAATATAGACAAATATGATACATTTATTAATTACTAAAATTAAACATGAAAAATATATTGCTAAAATCGTAAACTCATATATTTGAAACTAATTAACTTCTATAGATGGTTTTATATGTCACTAATGTAATGAATTTATTCTTGTTTATGTCATCTAATGAGCTGCAAATACCTCATAATAATCAAGTGGCAAAATCTTACTCTAATGATTATATTTCTTTTAAAGTATTAAAATAATTATGATGGATTTCAAACTTACACTACAAAAATTAACTAGAGTGCATGCCAAATTACTATAAAATCATTTTGAGCCTTTAAAAAAAAAGTAAAACTGAAGAAATATGGGAGATGCAACTTTGAAGTTCACCCCAAGAATAATAATTTAGGCCATATGATTGGCAGTAAGTAACATGAAGAAATGCTTATTAGTGAAGAGCATACAGATATGTTGCCAACAGCAGCTCTGTATGTTCAATAATTGAATATGGTGGTACAGGATTATCAGGCCATGTAAGCTATAAGCTTCAACAATGTGGGATTTAACTGAGGCCATTCCAAAAAAAATAAATACTACACAAATAATAGATAACAGTTAAAGCTCAAATATTTAATGATATTTTAATGAGAAAATTTTAAATTGGCAACACACAGATAAAAATGAGATTCTTTAGATATGTAAAGAATAATGCAAGTAAGTTCATAAATACTTCAAGAAAGTTATTGTTATAACACACCAATAAATAAGGCAAATAGCAGTTTCAATAATTGTTAAGAATGCCTATGACTAATTATTTGAACAGAAAATTAGTTTCTCATCCTATGAGAATCTCGACATTTAATTATAAAAGTTATGTATACAACTGAATATAATTTTGGTAACTTGAAAATGACATAAACAATTTACAGTTAATTAATACTATCAAATTTATCCATAATTAATAAAAAAAAAAGATAATTTATATCAAAGACATATAAATGAAGTGAAATAATTAGTAATTCATCCTTATCTGAAAGTTAATTGAAAACATACAATGTAATTCATTATTAATATTATATCAATATTTATGACTTTACTAATATAAATCTAGTTGTAGTTACTTTACACAGAGGCACTACTCTTTGCAAGCCAGAGTAATCAATGGATGCAAGAAGATTTGTGCAAGAAATTCCTATATAGTGCCTATTCATCCATTATTCCCATACTAATATCAAACTTATAAATATCCCCATACTAGTTTCTAGCTTGTGGCATTCATCACTGAGGAGCCTTGGATATGAGAGCACTGCACCTAGATCTTAGAATCTAATGCAACCCTCCAGCAGCCACCTTTTACCTTATTAATTAATTATAAATCTTTGAGTCCAAAATGAAAACACCATAAAACCCCCTTACATCCATTGATTGCTCTGCCGTGCATTGAATGGCACTACTGTATGGAAAGTTTAGCCTCTGTGTAAACAGCTTGTGGTGATCATGTGATGTTTAGTGGTTTAATACCAATCCTGCTCAATAGGATTATGGTGACTGTGGTTATTAAAGAATCAAAGACACCAAAAAGTATGGATGTTGAACTGAGTTCAGATCAACTATGCAAACTAATCAGTGTGTGTTTTCATTTTGAATTCAAAGCTTTATAGTTAGTTAATAAAGTAAAAGGTGGCTGCTGGAGGATTGCATTAGATCCTAAAATCTAGATGCAGTGCTCTCAGATCTAAGGGTCCTTGATGAAAGTTGTAAGTCAGAAACTAGTCTGGGATATTGGATGAGTAGGCAATAGATAGTGATTTTATGAACAAACCTTCTTGCATTCATTGTTTACTCTGGCTTGCACTGAGTGGTACTGCTGTATGGAAAGTTGAGCCTCTATGTAAATAGCTTGTGTAAGCGTAAAGAATAATGATTATGGGATGTCAGTAGTTACTTTATATTAATAATTAAAAGTTCTAGGTGTAAAGTTCAATCATGCTTGTCTTATTGAGTAAATAAAGTTCTTATATTGTCATACTAATACTGCAGGTTCAAGGTGATATGTACATATGTTTTCCGGATTCAGATAGCTTGTAATTTATTGAAAGTAAGGTTCGAATAGGAACTTCAATGTAGAGATTGTTTGATTGGCAAAGAAAATTTAGAAGAGTGGTCTGGTCACTAGCTTAGCTCATGCTGGAATAGAATTAGATCTGAAGAAAAAAGTTTGCCATGATGTAAATGCCTCAGCCATTCATTACTATCAGAACAATAACTGAGATGGTTGGTCCATTCATGTGACTGCAATGGGATCTTTTAGCTAGCTGCGACCCATTTAGTAGACATCCGGAATTAGCTTAGCTCATGCTGGAATAGAATTAGATCTGAAGAAAAAAGTTTGCCATGATGTAAATGCCTCAGCCATTCATTACTATCAGAACAATAACTGAGATGGTTGGTCCATTCATGTGACTGCAATGGGATCTTTTAGCTAGCTGCGACCCATTTAGTAGACATCCGGAATTACTGCTGATGGTTACAGGAGATTAATTATCTAACAACAAGCAGTAAGATCTGGAAATGCTGGATAATGAAGAAATCTGAAACTATTCACTCATAAAGAGTAGGGGAATAAACATTTACATTAAATTTTGAAGCTTATATATGACTTCAGCCCATTTTTTTTTTTCTCGGAAATTTCTAAAACAGTCACAAAAGATAAGCCAGCATTCCATCACTAATTAAATCTAATTAATTACCTTATGGAATTTTTATTCAAACATTGCCCACTGTAAATACATTCCATATCTAAAGTTAGTATAATTAAAGCCAAATTCCTCACATTGGGCATTGTCTGAAATGACAGAAAATAAACTTGTACAAAGATAAGACGATTTTCTCTTCAAAGTTCATTTAGCATTACAAAATTATAACATTAATTTTCATTACAAAAAAAAAAAAAAAATCTATACTCATATATGTGCACATTATAAATATCCAATTGCACATTTTAAAAATAGAAGTTTAAAATACAACTCAAAACTATAATTTTAACCTTTTAATGACCAATGGATATTTTCTACTTTATATTATATAATTTGAGACTCATCGAAGCATTTTAGTATGTAACACATACCTTTAGATATATATATGTATAAAATGCACACACATATATACAATAAAACTATACAATATCTAAAATCTTGCATATTACAACCCTTTTTTGAACTTACTATGTTGTGATTCTACTTTACCGGTGATAATAACTGAAATACAGGCTTATTATATACCTGTGTCTATAGAGTATATTACATATATAGACGCAGGTATATAATAAGCCTGTGTTTCAGTTATTACATAGTAGAGATGTCTGCCCATCCCTTGTATATGTATTAAAGTGGATTATGTCCTGTACATGAGAAGTCAAATTGACCTTAGGTCAACATGGGTGTGACAAGAATCTTGGCTCAGGGTGGCCTTTGAGCATTTCCATTATCAGATTTTCAATTGGATGGACTGTTGAAGAGTTGGAGTGTGGAGTAGATTGAAACCTGTCCATTAAAGTATGAAGATTGGCTATCTTAATATATTTGTAGCATATATGTGTAAAGATGTAATCTGGACCAACTGATGATTTCTGGTTTAGGATGAAATACGAATATTGGTGATTATTTATCTTTTCGACATATATGTGTTCAAGCATATCAGTGTTATGAGATAGAGTGAAGAGTGGTGGGTCATGTGAAAGTTTGTGCTCATAAACCCTGTTTACCAGTGATAGTAATTTTGAAAACTTTATAGTGAAAATATTGTATTTTTATTTGATATAATTCATAAACTTTTTATTGTAACTTAGATGATTTCTAATCAGATATTTGTATTTAATTATTATTGTATAATAACATTTTTTTTATTTATTTACAAATTAAATTTATCATCTTGTTCACCCTATTATTTTAATTATATGTAGAACCAATAAGCCTATTTTTATATAAACAACTGAAGAGTAATGAAAATTTTAGTTTGTTGCTTTTATGCATTTTTAAAAATATTACTTTATATTTTTCAGAAGAATTTTGCAAATGCAACTTGAGATGATTAATTGTTCTAGGTATTCAGTTTTTTTTTTTTGCTCTAATTACATTAATTAATCTTTTTTTTTTTTCAGAAGATTAGAAAAAAATATTTATATATTTAAGATTTTGATTTCAGCACTTAACTTTTGATTTTTGTTTTATGACTAAATTTCAGTTATGATTAGAAAAAAATAAGCATTTCTTTTTTGAAAATATGATTACTGCTGCATTACAGCCAGTACTCTTATAACTGATATCTTCACTAATTGGCATTTTTACAGAAGGCAGTGGATTGATACTGTCTCAGTCACCTTTATTTTACTACTCAAAGCCAATAGTTTGAAAATTCAATATTTTAAAATTTCACAAATGCAATTTAATAGTTGCTAATTTTATTTATTACTTCCATTGCAATTACTAGAATTAAGTGGAAGGTGTCACTTTTTAATTAGGATTTGGTCAACTATTGTTGTTTTTTAAAAAGATAAATTTGATTTGTTTAGCTTCTTTTTCGATAACATCTAATCTTTTTTCTTCCAATTCAAATGCTGATACTTTGCTTTTCATATAGATCTCTGATCATATTTTTTTTATGTTCATATTATTATTTTTGATGTGTCCATACTATAAAAAACTATATATGTAAATAAAAGATTATTTTGTAAATACACACAGATTTCTTCACCTTAATAACATTCTCTTTATTAGAGAAAATTACTCTAAAAATTCGCTTGGGAGATCATCTCAAATTACAGGTTAATTCAGATGTAATTTGTATGCAAATAAAGCTAGTTGCATACTAATTAGATCATATACATAGGAAGGAGCAGCCAAAATGGTTAGACTGGATTAAAATTGAGTCATGTGATCTATGACTCTGATTTTGACTATTTATAGTCTTTGCCTTAAGACTTATGCGATGTTATATTGCTAAGACTACTAATATATGGTATGGCTGAAGATCTCTCAGTCCCATATAGCTATTTGAGTTGGATAGCTGAGTTTGAAGACATGTAGGTGTCTGAAAATTTCAGATTTTCCACTCAATAGATAACTTTTAGATAAATGCTAGCTTTGGGTTGGTATTTTTAGATCTAGTGTCTGAAGCTTGCCTAGTGCCTCTGAGGAGTGCCAAAGCACGAAACCATGGTCAGAGGTTAGGGGGGGAGTTTCCTGACAGAGATATTTTAAATGCTTTTTCTGTATATGCATTTATCACAAAGCTTGTTGAGCAATTGGCAAATGCTCATTGTGTATATCTCACAAGCTTAAGAGAATTGAGTCATGTGATCTATGACTCTGATTTTGACTATTTTACCATGATATTCTTATAGAAAATTTATCATATGATTTAATTTAAGTATACGCAAACTGCCCTAGTGAAAAAGTGTCTGATGATTGGCTCTCATTCCAAGCTGCCTGCAGTGCTGTTTCTGAATCAGCACATGTTCATGTGTTATGGAGCAATAATATAGTTTAGCATTTGCCACAGAAGTTTTAAAGCATGGGTGAATCTGCTTCACGAGTTGCCACCTGAAATGTGACAATGTCTTTCACACCTTAATCGATGATGAAATAATGTTCTAGCATTACATTTTGTTTTAAATTGGAAAAAACTGCTACTGAAATATTTGAAGTGGTTCAAACTGTATATGGTAGTGGAATGAGTTGCAAGAATGTTTTCAAGTGGTTAGAAAAATTTTGTGATGACAAAGAGAGCATTGAAAATGATCTACATTATTGTCACATTTCTTATCATAACTCATGATTCAGACATGCTAATCTCTTAAAATTTTTATGATGAATAGGTAAACTATATCCCTATGTAATACATGCATTTATTCAGAGATGATGCTGCAGGCAGTTTGGAAAGGGAAGCAATCATTTTTCTCCAGGGCATCCTATGTATATACATATTTTGCATTAAGTCATCATATTTTTATTATTTTATGAAACAATATTAGTTTTTTTCCATTTCAAGTATTATTTTTTATTGTATATTTTAGCAAAATTTTTATTTCGATTACCGATTCAAGGCAAAATACCTGCTCAAGAACTACAAGCAATGATAGTAAACAGCAATTTTGTACCAGAACAGATGATGGTAAGACTGTGAGGGAGAGAGTAAGAACATATACACATGATATATATAAATCAAAAATAATATGAAATAAAAGAAACTTGGAGTTAACTACATTCACTGTATGAATACTAATTGTATAAATAATTATTAAGTTATTGGAAACACAGCATGATCATTGTCTTCAGTAAAATATACGTTCTATTGGGGATGGGAGTATGCTGTAAGCTGGCCAAAACTTAACAGATACTGAAACATTGTTTGCACTTATTCTAATCACTGAAAGGTGTTGTTTAATGATTGTTCAAAAAAAAAAAAAAGGTTTTCCTCTGTTTTCTCTTTATTTGGAAGAATTTAATGCTAAGTTGAATGTGTGTATAACAGTTATTCACCTTTCAATGTGTGGTAAAAGCAGTTAGAAAACAGTCTCTATCTTGAGTGAGAATGGTAAAATAGAAAAATATTGAGCTATCAACACAGACAGGGAAGTTTAGGTATTTGATATCGCTAGCACATCTGATGAATGAAGGTTGATTGCAAAATGCATATTTAGTAATTGAGAGAGAGAGAGAGAGTAGTCTTGGTTTCTGATTTCTGTGTTGGTGGATGTTAATAATATACTGGAGTTGAGAGATGCTTTGATAAAAATAAAAACCTTATATGTTTGATTACTACATTTTAACAGTAAATTCTATATATATGATTGGAACTATTTTGACTAATAGCATTGTCTACATTTAAATTTTCTTGAAAGACTGGCTGTATTTCATAACTGTATTTTCAAGATGATGGGAAGCTTCCCCATATAAATACATAACAACGCTATAAAAATAAATTGAAGATATTTCTTATATTTCAATGTAATTATAACAATTTTTTTATTAGAGAGCTTACACTTTTTTTTTTAAAGAAAGAGTAGTAGCTCTAAAAAAAGTGATCACTCTGGCACATAAAAATGACAGTAATATAATTTTATTATTTACTACCTATAATTGAAAAGGATAGTTTCTGTTTGTGCTTAAAATATACTCAGGACAAATATAAGAAACTATTGTAAAGCAATGGACAATTTCATTTTATGGTCAATGGACACTATTGAAATAAAATGAAAAATTTTGAATTCAATCAAGATTTTTACCACATAGTATTTTATATGTGGTGCACTTGAGCTCCAAGGAATCTTGGGATAAGATATTTAGTGTATTTCAATCATTTTACTTTTTTTTAAAATTTATTTAGAGAATAACCAAAACTGTAATATAGGCTCATCATAAAGTTAAGGAATTTTTGTACTTGAATTAACTGTTAGCTTATTCTCTAGATTTTTTTTGATAAAACTTAATGTTATATATTTTATCTATCAGATTTGGGAATTTATCTCTATAAATCATTTGATTTTAATCTTGAGCATTATTAGCTTTATTATCTAAATAACATATGATTTTGATGCAATTTGAAAGTTAAAATTGACTATTTGTTAGTGGGTTTTCTTCTCTTTAATGAGGTTTATTTAAACCTATTTAAATTATAAATTTTGATGTTTTTCAGTCACTTGCCAATCTTTATATTAACATATTAGGCCATAGGTAAAGGTGGGTATTTATCAAAAATAAAAAAGATGGCCTTGATCACAAAAAGATTGAGGTAGTTGGTAGTGTTTGGTATTGCTTAGGTATAAACTGCTTTTACATATTTGCATATATATATATTGCATGCATGTCCGATCTTATGATTATCTGCTATTCATGATATGTTATTACATGGCATATTTTTGATGTCTAAGAAATAAATGGTGCATTTTATATCCATCTAATTAGTCTTGATAGGATCAAAGTTCCTTAAATTTTATTTGAGAAATGTGATCATCAACAATAAAACAAAATTCGTATAAGATTGAGGAATTTCACCATTTGGACTAACCATTTTTTTTTTTTTTTGGGGCGTATTTGATAAAGTTTGAGATTCTTATATTATCATCACTTTAAGATACCATCACTCCACTATAGGATGGTGTTTTTAAATATAATCTTATGTCTCTGATTCATAACTTCTTCATATTAGTCAATCTTTATATCATTCATCTATCTTACATGTTATTTCTTACTGTGTCTCTTGCAATCGCTTAGTGTCTAGTTGGGACTTTTGTTTTCTATCCGATTTTTATTCTTGCCTTTTAATTCTTTCACTGATGTCATGGATATCTGTTTGTTCTCTCATTCATATTTATTTAGCCTTCAATTATTTTTTGTTAATCATAACATATATTCTCTCCTTACTTTGCAGTCAATATGGTCTGCAGCCTTAATATTGTTCTTCTCTTAAATATTTAAGCTTCTGACATATAAATGATCACTGAAAATCTTTAAAATCTTTCTTCTCAAAGTGCTAGGCATATTTTCTTTTCATACTGAATTGTTGGACATACTTCATTTTAATTCAATGATTAATTTCATCCATAATGTTTTCATGTAAATTAATAATTTGATCAAGATATTTATAGTTGTTAGCTTTTGTTAATTTATTATTATTAATCTTTTTCTTTTCTGAAAAATAATTTAATATTGGTTTAATTTTTCTAATATTTGTTTTTAGTCATATCTTTTTATTTTTATGTGACAATTCTTGTAAAATTATTTTGCTTGTGTGAGTGTTATATATATATATGCCCACATTTAGGTCTGCATTTCTTACTCACAAAAAGCTTCATTTTAATATATATATTTTAAATTTTATAATTTAAAAAAGTTCAAATGGTTACATATGTTAAAAAAATAGCTTTTTATTATGCTATAGCTTTTATTATAAAAATAAAACTTATCCTCTACTGGTCAAATTATTATATATTATTAAACATTTAAAGGTATAATAAATGGTTTGATATTTACTGTATAAAATATTTTCCTGTGTATGTTGTAGTGCAGTGTTTGAGTAGTATACTCTGGAACTTCAAATCCATGTATCATAGTTTTAACTTTGACATTTTTTATGAACTCCCAAGCAATAGATCATTCAACTGTTTTCTTTTTATTATGTTAGCATATAATTAATGTAAAAATATATACTGTACATAAATGCATATATATCAATACATATAAATATATACACACACAAACCAATACACACTTTAAAAAATATGTGCCACTGTGTTAATATATTTTTTTAATTCTACTTTTTTATATATCAGAATTTAGTCTTAATCAATTGGCTAGCTGTTGATATGGTACGTTTTCCAGAAAATTATTTAGCCAATTTGCATTTTATCATCAAATTTCTGAGCAGTTTACCAGGTAAATTATTTTGATCATAAAAATGCAATTTTAAGTAGAATTAAGATTATTCTATGCTTTTTAAAGTTTTTTTAAAAAAGTGATGTAAGCATTATTTATTTTTGTTATTATATGTTTTTTGCTGAAAATATGCTATCATCATATTATATATATGTTAATTTTCAACTCAAAGATATATTAACTAGGCATTAAGACACATGATCAAGCATTAATATTTAATCATTATCAGGAGGAGATTTCATGTCATTTTTTTTAAAGCTACTTATTTTTGCATATTGATATTTAGAACTACATTATAAGCTTTAATGATAGTTAAATTTATCTTCTAGTAACATTCTTAGATAACATATATCGAGAAGAATTATTTTCTCTTTATGCTTAGTGAATGTTATTATATAACAATATTTAGCAGGGATTTGTAACAATGTTAATAAAGTTATATTATTTTTTTAAAAAAAAAGATGTTTATTTCTATGACTCTGAATTTGGGACTAAAGAAAGAATTCATTGATTATTGAAAAATAATATATGCATATCCAATGGATCAAGAATTCATTATATTATAGTTTTTAGATGATTTACTGTCAGTATAAAATTTGAGTCATTTGAAATCGAAACTGATCTGATGCAGGAATATGTAATATCTCTTAACCTGTTTTAGCTTTTATAATAGTATCTTTGGAACAGTTTGTAGATAATCTTAACTTCTAGATTTACTGTACTATGATTACTGTAATGTTTTTTTTTTTTTTTTTTGCCAATTCTTTATAATCTACAAAATGTTTTTATTGTTTTGAATGTGATCTATAAAGAATTTGCTTTAATAATTAATATTAAATAAAACTCAGATATTTTATATACCAGTAAGTAATTTTTGAATTGTCTGCTACTAATAAAAAATAATATGGCTCATTATAGTGTTGCTAAACGCTGATATAAAGAACTTATCCATTATATGCCATAACTATATTGAAAGTATAGGCAATAATAAAGATGAATATTAAAAACTACCTTTTCTGTGAGTATATTCATTAATTATCAGATATTTTAACTAAATTAATTGCATAATGGCTTTTTATTTAGGTAAAATTATTGTGCAGAAGTAAGACATGAACCACTTAGGGGACATAATATAAAGGTGCTGAAAATTTTATGATATTTCATAATATTCTGAACATAAGATAGTAAGATCATAAGACTGATCAATATATACATCAACTTACAGATTGTAATGGTAATGAATATATTGTAATATTATATCTTTCTTGATTGGATATAGTGAAATGAATGAATAGTTATAGACTTCCTAAAAAGTATATTCTTGTTTTAATAGAGAAAGCAACTTTTATGTTTTTTTTTTTTTTTTATAAAGTTGCTGTAAAGAGATGCAATATTAATTGCTTTCATTGGGAATATTTGATTGTAGATGGAATACAATATAGAGCCACAATTGCAAAGTTAAGAAAGTTTCATATGCTATTAAATAAAAAGATTAAAGTAACAATGTGTAATGTATGTGAATATATTTGTATTTTATGGATTGCTCTGTATAGTTATTGCAAAATTGATCACTTTTTAGTTTTATTTTATTTTTACCTATATAGTTATAATGACCATACTCACTGCTAATGATGATGATAAAGATATTTAATTTAAAGTTATAGTTTACTATACTGAAATTAAATATGAGAAAATATAAACTAAAACTTTTTTGGTGAATAACTAACAAATCAAAGAATTTTGGGAATAGAATGGAACTAATATCCATATATCGAAGAAGCAAATAAAAAAACTAATCGATAAGTTTTATATTTTCCATAAAAAAAATTAAAAACAAAGAAACTTGAAATTCAAAAACTAGTGACACATATAAATAATATATCTAGGAAATGAACTGAAAGTAATACATTTAATGATCAAACCAATGGACAATAATTAAAAAAGATACATTTAACAAGTGTGATCAATGCAAACCACCCATAAGATATGTAATTAACAGTAAAGTCAAATGTAACTTCATAAGAAATTAAATTATGAAACCAATATGTGAATTGAATAAATAGAAAAAATAAATCTTGTAATCAAAAATAAGAGAAAGAATTGATAAGATAAAAGAAGAAATGAATATAGTACCAAAAGATTTTGAGGAAAAAGAAGCTAAAATAGATATTTATTTAGAAGAAATGTTAGATAAGATAGTTATAATTAAAGAATCTAAATTTAATATTGTTGTTGATGATGAATGTAAACTTGATGCAGATAGCATAGAGTTAGATAAAGACAATTTAGGCTGCATCAGAAAGTCCAAAATTGTTGCA
The DNA here is from genome assembly GCA_028023455.1 of Epiperipatus broadwayi. Lineage (NCBI taxonomy): Eukaryota > Metazoa > Onychophora > Udeonychophora > Euonychophora > Peripatidae > Epiperipatus > Epiperipatus broadwayi. Next base: position 3,364,081 of record JAQFVV010012412.1, read on the forward strand.
GATATAATAGATAAATCTAAATAATCCAAAATTGATGATGAGATATAAAATTATTATAAAACTGATGCAATAGGTATTGAAGAATCTGAAATACATGTAGGTTATGATAAATTTAGATTTGATAATGAAATTATAAGAGAATCTAAAATTGATGATGTGATCATGGATGATTATGATATAATATGAAAATGTCAGAAGAGTTGAAAATCTATGCAGGGATTGCAATGGATACTGAAGTTGATGTAGAAATTGTTTGGGAAGAATAGTTGTAAAGAGGCAAAAGTAGAGACATTAAAGAATTCAAAATTTTTAGTAATATCATGCATAAGAAAACTCAGTCTTATACCTTTATGAAACTTCATAAGAAAACTCAGTCTTATAACTTTATGAAACTTCATACAAATGTAGAGATATTAGAGAATGAGTTAATGAAAAATCTTGCAGTGGAAAATATATTAGAGTTTGTAGGGGAGAATAATTATAATAGAAGGAAAAGTAGTGACAATAATCAGGAATATGAAGAAATCTCATATACAATTCTTTTTTAAAAAGGTTCCCAAGATGAAATATTTTATCGCAAGGGCAGATCATTTGCATTAGGGGATGTAATCTAACAAAATATAAGATAAATTATGCAAAATAAGCATGGATATTTTTTATGGAATGGGGCCAAGAAGATATAAAAATTAACCTTAAATGGAATAAAATAACAATAAAGGAAATGTTGTTCTTTGGTTTCTTGCTAATAGTAAAAGAATTACCCTATTTTGATGAAATATTGGCAGTCAAAAGTTTGCCACAATTCAAAAATAAGAAACTTGGAAAACTTAAATAGTTTTTGCTATCTTAAAGCATAAAGTTGTGAGTATGGCAATTCTAATTGTGAATATAGGGATCTTGTCACATTTCAAAATAAGAAAAGTTTTCATAGTGATAAATATTTAGAGTTACTATGTAAAATAGAATGGCATGTTGAATGTGTCACTATATATTTTAATGGTACATATATTAGATTTTTAAGTGTTCTCATTGTTTTGAATCTTGTAAGAAAGGCTTGGAGAATTAATCCATCTTTTTTATATTTTAATATACAAAATAAAAGTAAGTTATTAAAAACAAAATTTATAAATTATATAAAATTAGTTGAAAATCACATAAGTGTAGTGAAGAAATTTAGTTCTTATCAGTCGATAAATAATGATGGATGAGCAAATGCTATTTGTCTAATTTACAATCATACTTTAAAAATCTTCATTTTATATGGTGGTAAAGATATTTCATTTTGATTCTTCACATTGTAAAGATATTGCATGTTTATATAGCAGATACTAAGATAAAGCTATGATAAAAGATAGAAATAAGTATGGTTTTAATAATGAATGTATAATCTGTAGGAGTAATTATAACAAAATTTATTTTGTATGGTGTCAGGCTACTATTTTTCTTTGGGATAAAGAAAATAAATATATTAGATTTAAATGTCTAAACTGGTATAATAATGTAATTGTTAATTTATGCAAGTGATATGTTCAGTTAAAATCAAAAAATCTAAATATGAATAATTTATATTTGAACTTAGTTTTACTAGTAGTTGGTAAATTAATTGAGGTTATCATTAGAATTTTAGTGAGCATTAAAAAAACTCATAATTCTAGAGGCTATAACTGATGTTTTTTTTTATTATTAAAAATTGGATGATTTATATTTTATATTTTCTTATTTTTTAATGTGCATAAGTGTTTATATTTAGTTTATTTATTTATTTTAAATATTGTGGGTAAATATTTTTGTTTAATTATTTTATATTTTAATTAATAATTAAAATTAATCAATAAAATATTAAGTATTTACTCAGTTCTGACTAGAAGTTTTATACTATAAGAAAATCAGAATAAATTTTTTTATTTTTTTTAACTGAAAAATAAATATAATAATTGTTAAATATAATAAAATTTTTCTTTGTGAAAGGGGTGTGTGTTAATGAAATTATATATTCTATAGGAATATATATTAAGTATATCTGTAGAAAATAAATTTTATTTAATAATTTAAAAATATGATATCATTGAGTGTGTTTAAAGTATTTTATTAATATCATTAATTAACCACTTAATGCACTCTTTATTTTTATAAAAAAATTAATTTTATAAAACTATAATTTAAAAAGAAAGTTAATGTATATTTTTATAATTGTACAAAATATTTTTGAAATCAATTCTTTTGTATTTAAAATATTAATCTGTAAAGAACTGATATTTTTTTATTAAATATTCTGAATTATGAACTGTGAAATCATTTATTGTTCTGTTGCTGCTTTACCAAGAATAACTTCTTGATATTGATTGATCACATAAACACATTAGATCATTGTTTTTTAAAGAAAAGTAATAAATTTTAAAGCTCATAAAAATAAATTTTTAAGTACGTAGAAGTTAGACATAAAGTATATATAATTATTATTCCATATCTTCATCAATAATGAATAGATATACTTTTCAAACCATCAACTGTTGCAAATATTATTTTCGTCAACTTCGTACAGGCTTGTCTTCTGTTGTATATTTAAAAATGGATTGCCATAATGGACAAAATCATCTGCTTCTGTTTATTGCTTTTATTAGTTTCTTTAATCAATTGCTGAAGGAAAACAGAACTTTACCAATAAATAAATCATAATAAATAAAAGCAATTTATAAATCTTTTATGATTTTTTTAAAAATAAACTTTCTGATAAATATTTTTTCTTATACAGCTATTAATTATTAATAACTTATTATCAGTTCTAAACATTGTTTAAATTTTAATTTATTGGATAATATGTATTTAAAGTAATCTTTTCAAATATTCTATTGAAATAGTCAAAATATGGTATAACTGTGAGAAATAATAATTTATTCTTATTTAAGAATGTATACTGATGTCATAATTTGGTGCACATTGTAGAATATATAATACAATCTTTGTTATTTAAAGATAATTAATTATGATTTTAAGTTTATAATGATGATTAATTGCTAATGAGTATTTATTTTGTATATGAGAGTTGACCAAGGCTGCATGTATTGACATTTTAAATATTGGTTGATTAAATGTATTTAGTTTGATAAATTGTTAGTACCAGGTGTAAATTTCCTACGAGTTTGTTTATATATAGTTTTTAATAAATATTTTTATGAGAGCATGGGTGATGTCATTATATATTAATGAATATGATTATAATGATGAATTAGTATGAAATTATTTAAATATTTTATACATTTTATATATTTTATGTAAGTATAGTTGCTCTTTTAATGCTGTTACTTTAAATATTATTTTCAGTATTGAGTTTATCTTTATTAGGCATTTTACCCAGTGCTTTCTTTATGAGCCCTCAGTATATGGGTTGCTAGATTACCAACTATTTATACCAGTGTTGGCTAGGTTTAGTCTGACAATGTGGTAATTTATCAATTATGTATGCATTAATTGATTTAGTATGTGAATTTGAATATTAATGGCTGTTACAACAACATTAAAAAAAAAAAATACAACAACATTGTTTTTGGTTTTTTTTCAAATAAATTATTTTTTTATTAAATATAGATTTTGCTTATTTTGATAATTACTTGATTAATAATTTGAGTAAAACCACAAAATATTTATATGTTCAATTTAATGTACACATTATATATAATATTATAAAAGAGTTTCTGATCTCCATATACTACTAGATTATTTAAAGAGAAAACAACTCTGTATGGTTACTATAGTTGTGTGTAGATGTAATTTCGCTGGTAAACCTAATTTCTTTCTTTAGGATTTGCTTTAATTAGGAATATTAGCTAACAATTTGACATAAAAAATAAGTCTAGATTTATTATCTAGTGGCATCTTCTGGCGAAGTTACATATGAAACTGAAAATCAGCTTCAATAAAAAATATAAAGACAAAAATATATATTTGCAACATTAATTGTATGAAGTACAACTATAGAAGTAAATAAGACAGGACATATATTTGCGATAATACCTGTATACTTTTATGGCATATACATTTTTCATTTTACTCTTATATGGATTGCTTTTTTAGAATTTATTTTTTTATAGATTTATTGTTATCAATTGCTTCTTTAAAGATTATTTAGCTTTATTTTTGTGTTGTGCTTATTTTCCATTAGTGTATGTTTTTGCTTGCATATTTTTTATTATGGATGTATTTTTCATTTTCTTTGTACATGGATACAATTTGAAAATTAAATTTCTTATAGATTTGTTGTTGCCAATTTTTTTTTATGGTTTATATAGCTTATTTTTTGTATTATTGTATTTATTAAATGTTTTGTTATCATCAATCCATTGATTGGTTTTGTTATTTAATTTCTTTTTTTTCATGTGTCAAAGCATTGGCCGGGAAGCAAACCTGCGACAACTGCTTGTAAAGCAGCTGTTCTGACCACTCGGCTACCAACATTCAACTATTTAATTTCTTTTGGAGCTGCATTTTGTCTCATTGTTAATTTACTTTATGATATGTTTGTATTGATCATATTTATTGAATATATTTGTTTTTAGGTTTGTTTTCTAAATATATATTTTTTATTTTTATTTTTGATCTTTTAATGAAAAATGTGAAACTTAATGTTTAGTTTTTCTTTGCTTCACTGGTGGTTTCATCATATGAGTAAAATACAAGTTCTATGAGTGTCAACATCTTGCATAAAAGATCTACAAATAAAATATAGTATTTTGTTATTGCTTTTTCTTTTTATTACTTTTTTTTTTTGAGCAACATATATATATATATTTCAAACTGCACTCCAACTAATAATGCTCAAGGCTAAATAGATTTATACATATAAATTTATAATCTCAGTCTGTTGTCAAGACAACCTCCTTTTAATCATAAAGGTGGAATTGTACTTTGAAAGTTATAATTGACTATTTGTTAGTCTGCTTTCAAAACAGATTATATTTACATGTTTAATGAAATTATATGTTTTCGTGAAGGTTTGTGATGATGGTGTTCTAGTTGTATTTTTATATTGGACTATTTTCATCATCTAATATGTGTATCGAATGTCTTTAGAAAAATTTATTTAAATATTCCAAATACATTCAACTATTAGTAATAGCACATCAAACAGGTTAGTATATGCAATGTTTTGAGATTTCTCTTCTCTTCTTCAGGTGTTTCTGGCCTGACCAGTAATAGTACTAGCATAGGATTTGAACCTGGACCTTAGATTCTTGAGTATATGAAATTACTACAGACTGTTGCCTCTGGCAGGATGGCTCGGTTAGAGAGTTACCTTAAAATTCAACACTCAAGAATGTAAAGGTCCTGGTTCAAATTCCATGCTAGTATTGTCACTTGTCAGACCAGCAGCACCTGAAGAAGAGGGGAGAAAAATACTTCTCGAAACATTGTGCATATACCAGCCTGTTTGATGTGCTATTACCAACAGTTGAATGTATTTGGAATATTTAAATAAAGTTAAATTTGTATAAAGACATTCAATACACATATATTAGATGATGGAAATAGTCCAATATAAAAATACAATTAATGAAGTTTATTTAAACTTTTTTGAATTAATAATTTCACTCTCTGTAATCAATTTGCAATCTTTAGTGTCTATATAAATTTATTACATCATAAATTTGCCTTGATAATAGATTGAGATTGTTATTGTCAAATTTTGACTGCTTTGATGTATTTACATTTATAAACTTATCCATATAAAGATTATGTTATGGTTTTAATTTAAAGATAAGAAAATTTTTGTAAAATTTGAAATTGAGATTGCAATTATAATATTCTGTGTTGATTTTGTACTATAATATTTTACTTTAATTTTTTCTTTCTTATTTCTTAAGAAATAAAAGAATCAGTTTGTATCGAAGATGGTGAAACGTCACCTTGGTGGAATAATGTTCGTTATATATTGGCAAGATCAACTAATCCCAGTGCTGCTTTAACTGCAGCTATAGTTTGTAGAAGTGTTGCAAGTATTATGGCTTCTAGTAAAGTAATAGTTGAGGTGAGAATTGACTTTATTTTGTTATATTTAGAAAAAAATAAATAAATAAATAAATAGTAATTTATAAGTGAAAGTTTAAAAATAAAAACTGCTTTAAATTATTAATTTTTCTTAAATTAAATATATTTAATTATGGTTCTTTAAATTTTTTAAATATTTTTTTAAAAATTTAAATAATCAATGTATATATGATTATTTATAATTATTTTTTAGGAAACTTTTTATATATACTTTGAAACTATCTTGATTAGATTTACCAAATTATTTAAAAGAAATATTGGTTTGCTTTATTTTTTTTTGTTGGGTTATATATCAACCTGATTGAAAAGTTTTTCATTAAAATACATGTTGGCAATTAATAAAAGTTTTATAGAAAAAAATAAATTAAAAAAATAGATTCCAATAAATGTGTGTTTGTGATCACATAGAAACTTTAGTTGTTTTTTTAGTTTAATTTTTTTTATAAAATTGTTTGATTGCTAACATATAACTTAATAGAAAACATTTCAGTTAAGTTCATGTAGTACAACAAGAATATAGAAAAAAATCAATGTTTCTTTTGAAATTTACTAAGTCTAATCAAGATATTTTAAAACCATATAAAGGGAATTTTCCATCAAATAATCATAAGAAATCATATTTTATCCATGAAGACATAGTTTTTAATAATTTTTTGATAACTTTTTTGCTTAGTTTACATATTGTTTACTTTTAAGTATTGAAATATTGAAATTAGATGTAACGTTTTGTTCACTTTGCTATATTCAGGGCAAACTTAGAATTTTTTTTTTCAGGATCCAAGCAGATTTAGGATTTTTATTTCAGGTAATTAGCCTATACCTTCATAGCCATTCAATTATTGGTCAGTAAATGGATATGTAGTTATTCTTAAAGAGTACACATGGAATATAAATCATTAAAAATTTATATCCGTAATTTCACTTCTGAAATATTTGTTTTTTTTTTACCAATCATTTCACTTCCTCCCCTCATTTCAGAAGTAGAAATATTTCCATTACACATAGTCTTTGAATCATTAGGGTATATGTCTATTTTTTCTGGGCCTGGGTGAATTATTCTCGTATTGTTGTTCTTGTTTGTCTCTCTTTTTCAGTATTTGCTTCTGTCGCTATTTGTCTCTCTTTTTCCTCTTTCCCTGTACTATTATTTCTATCCCTTTCATTGTCAATCTTTTTATCCTCGCTTAGTCTCCAATTCCATTGCCATTCATCTGATACTCTTTTTCACATGTGGTTTATATGTCTTCTATATATTCTTTCATTTGGACAACGGATGTCAAACAAGATATATATCTTGTTTTGTTTGACATCCATTGTGTAATCGTTTCCTGTATTTATGTTTTTTTTAATATGTGTCTAAACCAGACTGGTTCTTGGTTGGAAAATTCTTTAACCATTTTGTCATGTTGTATTATGTTGCTCTCTTTCAGATATAATGCAGTTAATTTTGTTCTCAATTTTTGTCCGCATAGTATTTCTGCTAGTTATTTACCTGTTACCGTTGATGGTGTTGTGTGCTGAGTCATCATGAACACTTTGTAGCGCTTCTTGTATGTTTTTTTGTTTCCGTTTTCTTCAAGTTTTGTTTCACTTGCTGTACTGCATTTTCACCTAGACCGTTTGATTGAGGATAGTATGGTGGTAAACACACTTGTTGTATATCTTGTTCTTCACAAAATTGTTGCATTTCCATTCCGGTGTATGCAGAGCCATTGTCAGATACTAAAATCTCTGGGTACCCATGAATTGCAAAAATATTTTTAAGGCATTTGATTGTTTCATTCGCCATCTTGTCTTGTACTTTATGTACTTCAATCCATCTGGAGCGTGCATCTACAAATATCAACAGCATTTTTCCATCTACTGGTCCAGCATGGTCCATGTGTACTTGTTCCCATGGTTTCTTTGCTGGTTGCCATGCAATTAGGTTCTTTTGCGGCATCACAGCATGTGTTTGGCATGCAGAGCATTTCTTGATATAGTGTTCAATGTCTTCATTTACTCTTGGCCACCATACGTAACTATGAGCCAGAGCTTTAGCTCGCACAAATTCCTGGATGTTCTTCTGTTTTATGTATTTCCCATGATTGTTCATCATTCATTTTGCCTCTGAAACACATTGCTTGTTCAAGCTCATACGCTATCCCTTTCCTTATTGCTATGTCATAGGTCAAATCTAGTTCCATTAACAAATTTCTGACATAGCTGGTCTTCATTCATTCCCCATAACAATTGATCCAGTAGAGCTTGTTTAGTGAAATCTTCATATTGGTAATCTTTTACTAAGTGTCTCAGACTTATGTCTAAATCTCTTATGCTTTCACCTCTGTGTTGTCTCCTATTCTGCAAGATTAATCGAGCCATAAACTTTGATGGTTGTGGATTGAAATAATTAGATAATTTGTTTATAATGTTTTCATATTCTGTTTTGTCTGTTATTGATCCATTCATTACTTTATGTATAACTTCAATGACTCTTCTTCCCTTCAAGCATAACAGTGCTGCCACTTTTTTATTATTCTCCATAATGCTATTTAACTTTAAAAATTTTTTGAGTTGAGTGACATATAGCAGCCATTCTCCCACATTCCCAACATCGAACTCCGAGATGCTTCCATGTCCTAATGACATCTTAACTAGTTCTTCCAAACTTTTGAATTAAATCATTAACTCTGTAGATTCAAAATTTCACAGCGACTGCGCCAAAAGTTTGTCATGTATTGGAGTAAAGGTTATTTACAACAGTATATAGGTTTATTCAAAAAAGAAAACATTCCAAGTACATGCTACTTTTAAAATGGATTACACTACAATACATATATTAAAAAAGTTTTTATTTGTTGTGTGACATGTCTTCACACCTTGATTGATTTATCTGTTCATTGGCTCCATTCTCTCATTACTCCAATGGTCCAGTCTGTATTTTCACTAATCAATGTGTCCTCACTATTTCTCTATGGTCTGGCTTGTTATCAATTTCTCTATCTGTAATTCTTTGTCTTCCGTAATCCGTTTTACATATTTTCATTCTGTCATTTTAAACAAATAACTTAGGTCTGTAATTTCACTTCTGACATATTTGTTTTTCTTTTACCAATCATTTCAGTTTATATGAAGTAAACAATGTTGTTATTTTAAAATTATAGTATTATTATTTTTTAATCATCATCTTAATGTAATTTGAATTCAGGTCATACTATCACACTGCTGATTCATCTAAAGTTACACTTAAATATTTTGTTGTATTTGCTTTTTGAATCTAGGAAGTTAAAGATAGAAAACCTACATAAAACTCCTATACATATATTTACCGTTAAAGTAATAAATTTTTATTAAAGAAATGACCCTGAGAGGATTAATCTGATTAATCCTAATAAATGATCATAAATATAAACACTGAGGTTATGTAATTTATGATTAGATAAAGCAAAATTATATAAGCTTAAAATTATTTAATAATAAACCAGTAATTGTTAATGTAATAAAGTTATTATATTTTGAAGGTCTAGTGGTAAAAATTTCAAATCCCTGGGAAATTATATGTTTACATTTATTGTTTATTTTTATTTGGAAAATCTGGAGTGAGTACATTGGTGTGGGTTAGTAGGGTCTTGTGAAGACTCAACCATATGCGAATGTGTTTTCAATATTTCCGGCGCAATAGAAAGAGCATTTTTAACTTCTCTCCAATTTTCGTTTCAACACATTTAACCTCTTACTTATCGAGTCTCTCTCAGTAAAATTGAATATTAGAAGTTTATATATATATATATATTAACTGAATAAAGGACCTCATGGTATAATGATAGAGCATCTGCCTCCATGCCAATATCTGGATTTAAATTTTTTTCAATATATTTGGCTTTTTTTATTTCGGATAGCTGACCTATAGTCAACTCAGATAATCATGAGATATTGATTGGTACATGAATATCTAACTATTCTTAATTAGAGTATAATACAAGAATGGAAAACTAATCAAACTCTCATTATGTAATTGGCAAATTTGGTTAGTATTTTCTTTTGATAAATGAATATCTACCTAATATTAATTAGAGGATAATACAAGAATGGAAAACTATATCATGTGGCAATTGGAAAATTCAGTTATACTTTTCCTTCACTAATCTTCTGTAAAAAGTTAGAGATGTTTCCTCTACAATTCACTATTTCAACATTGTTTTACTCGCCTTTTACCTTTATTTATGACAAATTGATAATAAAAAAAAATCACTAATGAAGTACATTTTTTGTAAATATTTGTTTATACACATGTTAAAATTTGATTTACGTTTAATACTTTATATTTATTTTAAAATAAAAAGTCCTGCATAGTTTAGTGCCATAATAGAATCTCGTAAGATCCTTGGATTGTTTCTAGTTTTGAAACTTCTGGCGATCACATTTTTAATTAATTCCAAGCACTGAAACTATTTGTATTTATCTCTATATTTATTTACACTATAATAGTAATAGAAAATCTGATACAAATTGAAAATTTGAATTAATAATAAATCTTCAAGCTCCCAAAATACATTATTTAGATTTCAAAAATTATTTTGGAAAAAGTTTTTGCCACTCATTTTTAAATATTGTTGTTTGTAACTGTGACTATGAAGTTCTAATATTAAATTAATCTGTAAACAATCATGTGATTTAGATTCTGTTGTAAAAAAAAAAAATCATATTGTTTTTACTTTGTAAAAAAAAACTATAATGATTTCTGCAAAATGTAAGCAAGTTGATTAAGTATAGGTCTTGCGTCAAGAGTATGAATATGTGTTTGCATGCATGTATTTATAAATGGTATTTTTTGTAGAGAGAATATTTTCTGATTTAATTAATAATTTTGAAATTATTATTATTTCAGTCTTCTCAGTTTCCTCAAATTGAAATTGCTAATGAACAAGACTGGGAAAAAGTTAGTTTAGAAATGGAGCAGTGGAATCGGCTTATTCGTCAGTTAGAAGAAATTTTGATTGTGAGCATGCTGACATCTTCTAAACCTAATTCATTAGTTCGACGGTTAGCAACATCAGTGACTGATATAGAAGTTTCTGTAGAAAAACTTTTAGCATGTGGAAAAGGTACGATAAGATTTGATCTTATAATAACAGTATACAAAAATCACATTAAATATTATTATTATTTGCACTTCTATTTGAGAATATACATAAAAAAAACAAAAACATTCTAATTTAATCTAATGATTAAAATCCAGGAATGGTTTAATAATAATCTTTAAAATTATATCACATTCACAATAGAACTTAAAATTGCTGCTTCCACAATAACCTAATAGTTATGCTGGTGATAACGGAACCACTCATGAAAATTAAATTTCCATCTGTGAACAAATTTTCAATCACTTCTTTTTTATAAATTAATTTGAAAAATGATAATAATAAAGTAAAATATTTTATTTCAAATTTCATAATGACACAGACTATCAAAAAATAATTGTAGATTTAACTTCCTTGAAGGAGTTTACCAGAAGATAAAATAGCAGAAATTTTAAATTTGCATTTTTTACTAGATGACAATATAAATTGCCTTATATCATTCTTTCAACATTTGGATTATTTATGAATATAATGAAATTTGTATGAAATCAAGATATGAATTTTTAATTTTCAATGGTCAATTTTTGAGTTTAAAAAAACGGTGTAATATTTTTAAAATAATTGTACTAGATTAGATTCTTTCTTTAATTTAATTCTCATGTATATTTTATGCTAATTATTAAAATCTTTTAATTAAATAAATAAATAATTTTTTTTGAAAAATTATTAATTTTATATTCAGGTGAGCCATAAACCCAGCATCTTAGGAAAATAAAAGTTAAAAGTTATTATTTATAGAACTTGGATCTCTATTACTATGAATAAAGGTTGGAAGCTATCATTATATCATCATTAATTGATCTCTTTAATTTTATTTTTTTTTAATTTTGCAGTGACTTCTCTTTTACTTGAATTTTTTAAGAGTAGAATTATTAACTATTTGTTTTCCTGCTCAAACATACTACAATCTATAAAAGAGTTAAAATATACATAAATCATAAAAAAAAATAGTTGAATAGTTTGGGAAGTCATTTGGTGTTCAAACATCAGAAATGATAGAGTTGAGTTGGATGCTGAAATCTTTAATGCTCAAATCCATCATTTACAACTGCACTAAAACAAAAGTATACATTAATTATATATATATTGTACCAACATTGTGTTGGCACATAATAATTTTGTTTAAAGAAATTCTTTCGTAAAAGAAACGTAAAATTAAAAGTTTAAAAGTTCTTGAAATAAAAGTTACAATTAATTAATTAAAAGGGGGGAGGGGGAGTTTGCTGTAGAAACAAACTAAAAGGTTTTATAAAAGAAGTAAAGAGTTTTTTCTTATTATTATCAGTTAAAATGTAACGTAAAGTTTAAAAATATAAATCTCTTTTCATTCGAGTTAAAGAAAAAAAGTAATCTTAAAAACTAAATAATAAATTGATCTTAAATTATACACGTGCGTAAATGTAAGCTTGTTAATAAAACATATATGTGCGAGAGTAAACAAAGAAATGATAAATGCGTATATATGTGCGTGTTAAAATTATATTGAAAAATAAATGAAAGTTAAAAATTAAAAAACACTCAGCGGTGGCTACTAATAAAAATATAAAAACAACACGTTTGCATGGCTACTAATTAAAAGATCTTCAAAAACACGTAATTAAAAGATTATCAAAGGAATTTTGAAAACAGATATTGCTGGAGGATATCAAAATGAAAACACGTCTCAGGTATAAATAGACAATTTTTTATCGGACAGTTAGTCGCATTTGAGTTGAGTTCAAGTTGAGTTTGACTTGCATTTGAGATAACAGTTCAGTACAATTTATCAGTGAGTTATATCAGAATCAAGAATGCAATGTTAAAACCTCGGAAAACATACAATTTTCTTCAGCCTGAAATCCGATGAAAACAGCCAATCTACCCAATAAAAGTGATGTTTGCGTAACAACCTGAAGCCGCCCAATATCTAATTGTCTTAAAGAAAATGCCTCGGAATAATAAACATCAAATCTTCACAAGAAAACTTCAAATCTAACCGGTTAGAAATACTTCATTAGAAGCAGCAAATAGCAAGAAGTATCCATGTTCAAAATCCTAGGTAATAACATTTTTCTTATTTCTAAAGTAGCCATCGCATTCGTAAAACCTCAAGAGTCAAGTTTAAGAACTCTTATTGCATACATAGACGAATTATTAATATGTGTGTTTAAAATGTTGTGTGTATTCATGTGCTGGTATATTGATTTCATTCTATTTTAAATTTCAAATATTATTTTATGCTTTCTCGTAAGATATTATAGTGTGCGAATTATATATGTGCGTGTGTTATATTAGTAAATAAGATTTATAAAATATTTAAAATTAGTTTAATAAATGTTAATTAAAATAAATTGTCTTTAAACTTAAAACTTTATTTGTTGGTCAATTCTTTTCACCACTAATTGAAACTATATTTTGTTATTGAATTAAAATAATAGACTGAGCTAGTTAAGGGATTTTTTGAGCGCTGGATTATGGGCCTACTGTCCAAACATGTTAGTTTTAGACTAGCTGGCGCCCAAGGTTTACTTCGAAACAAATAAAGTGTTTGGATAGTAGCAGTTTGAATCTAGCAGCTGAGGTGGGCCACGATCTGGAAATGTGATAGTGTTATGCGTTGCATAGCTCAATCTGATCGTGGGTATTATTGAAGTTAAAGCTATCAATAATATTTTCCACTTTGCTCGAACATGCCGGTTCGTTCACATAATATTTATAATTAAATAAGATTATAAATATATTATAAATAAACTTGAAACCAGCTAAACCAATGGCAGATGCAATGTGATCTTCATCAGCAGATCGAACCCGGTACAATATGTATGTATGACCTGGGAAACTGAAGAATATCTGGATTAGCATGAAATACATTTTGAGTAAATTTGTCTTTTTCAAAAGTCATTATTTGTATGTTTCAAGAATGTGTGGTGGAATTGAAATTTTATGCTTATTTAAAAAATATATATAAATGAAAATATAATATTAATTATATGATGCTGAACTTATAGAACACCTTCAAATAATTTAAAACAAAACTTTTTTGTCTATAAATATTTAAGAATAATTTTTATTTTAATGGAAGAAGCCATCCATTTGCTTGAAAGTTGAATGACTAAACTGAATAGAAAAGAAGAAAAATCACTATAATGTTATACGATCTCCATTTCCTATGATTATACAAGCTGTTAATACAATAGCAGACTCTCCATACAGTAGTGCCACCCATTGTAAGCCTTAGTAATCAATGGATGCAAGAAGGTTTGTGCATAAAATTTTATCTAGTGCCTACTCATTTAATATCCCCAGACTAGTTTCTAGCTTAGTAGGCTTATATTTCGTGTTACTAGTGAAGAGTTTGCTATATTAGCAGCTTGTGAAGGCATATGAAATAGTGATCATGTAATGTTATAGTGGTTTTATACCAATTCTGCTCATAGGATAATGATAATTGTATAGATATTGAACTGGGTCAGATCTATATGACTATACAAGTGAATTATTTTTGGACTGAAAACATTGTGTTTTCATCTTGGGATCATAACTTTATAGTTAACTAAATAAGTAAAAGGTGGCTTCTGGATAGTTGCATTGGATCCTAAGATCTGGAAGGTTACATTAGATTCTAAGATCTAGGTGCAGTACTGTCACATACAAGGCTCCTCATTGATGAAAACCACAAGCTAGAAACTAGTCTGGTGATAGCATGTGAAGTTTGGTACTGTATGAATAGAAAAAATTAACAAAACTGAAATATTTGAAAATAAGAATGTAAAGAATTGATAGCAGATAAATTATTAAATGGATTTAAATAATGAAAAAGCAGTTATAAAATCTTAAAAAGTAGTGACATTATAATAACAATGATCTACAATCATAGATAGAATTTGAACATTAATCATATAGAAAATTGATTTAAAAATATATTTTATTGAAAGGCACTATGACTTAATGGTTAGTGAATCTATCTGCTATGTTCAAGACATGATGCTTGAGTTTGAATGAATCTGTAAATCTTTTAGCCACAAAATCAAATCATAAATATATTAACTAGTCATCCAGTATTGGGTAATAAATGAGTAATTTATTCTTATTAACTAGAGGGTAAAAGTCCCAGAGTATGTGGAACTAAATAAATATCAGTATGCTGACTATAAAAACATAAATAATACACTTGTGATATGACGTGGCTTTAACCACTGATGATGAGATATCATATTTTTATGAGTACTAATTTGATAATTTATTTTTACTTTAGTAAGATTGATGCTTATTAAAGCATATTTGTATTCATTTTCATGTTGTAAAGCTTTTGGTTCGATGAGTTTCCAATTAGATGCGCTTTTTACATAATCTCTAGGTTTTTATTATTTTGAAAAGTTGGGCTTTTTGAATGTTAGATATATGTTTTTCAAAACATCTGCATTACATACTAAGGCACATATGATATTTTGATGCTATTCAAGATAATGATTTTAAGATATTCTGATAACATAAATTTTTGAACTCAAATGACTTTCTTTCTCAAATATGTAGGCATGATAGTAGATCAGCATTTATATATTTTAATGACTTGAGGTATATGTTCCCTTTTAAAGTTTTATGAAACTTTATATTAATATATTATAAAGCTGCAAATGATGACAATATTTTTCAAGAAACCAAAGCTACTAACAATTTTACTTAATAATGATAATTGACTTAGAAATGAAAAAGTCAAAAAATGTTTTATACTATATTTAATAATTATTTGGAACTTAGTAAAAAAGAAGTTAAAGATGATTATCAGATGCATAACTGTCTTGATTCCAACTTTGAATCTCCTTATCTTAAAAGCAAAAGCTAGAAGTCAGTCTGTCAATGGGGAATAAATTGCGCTGTTATTTTATAATCACTATTAATTCAAGTTTACAGTGAATGACAGTAGAATAGAGAGAGAAAAAAATGCTGGGTTTAGTTATGAAGAGTGAATCTTCCAGAATTTTTGCAAAGTTAAATGAATTTAGGAGGAAAGGTATTTTATTAGTCAGTAAATTTGGGTACATCTAATAATCATTTTTATTGTAGGAGTAAATAAGAGTAATAATTAATTTATGCATCTTAACATTGCTCTATATTTGGAATGACTTAAAAAACTATGTTTCTTAAGTATTGTTTAGTGTATAGATTCTTTTTCTGCAAAACCTTTTATGACAGTTGAATATTCAAAAATGCAACATGTAGTGGCTGAATAAGGGGACTGATAGTAACTTTATATAAGATAAAACTGTTATATAATTACAAGTAAATATACAGGACAATATATAATGGAAAAATAAATTAGTGAAAGTACATATTTCTCAGTTTAAGAGTATTTGTCCAGTTTTTATTATTTAAACAAGACTTTTGGAATTAAAAAACACTGTTGTAAGAATTGATATATAAAATATTAGAACTATGATAAGTAGAAAATATGATAAATTTATATGCTTGAGATGAAAATGAAAAGGCTATATTGATAGGACTGAGAGACAAAGTGTATGGATTATAATGAAAAGAATGGTTATTGTAAGAGTCTGTTATTCTGGATTAGCATTTATTTACTATTGCACCTTTTTAAAAATAAATATTAGTAGTTGGTCAAATTTCATTTTCTATACTAAATATTAAACTTTCATTAAATATGATTTTTTTTTACAGTACTAGTTATTAAAATGTTATTAGAGCTAATGAAATATCAATCAAATAATTTATCTTAAAGGAATTATATTTTGGGGCCAATTGATCAACTTTTTTCATATATATAATATTAATCAAAATTTATGTAGATTTTGTAAATACTTTTTATTTATAAATTTAAATGATTAATATATATTTAAATTATAATACTTGAAAACTTGAGATATGCAAGTTAATAAGAAAAGATGTAAGGAAAACCAAATTTATATTTAATAGCACTAAGCTAACTTTTGGCAGATTCTTGCCAGGTTTTATTCTGCACTATGATTCTGGCAAGAATCCAATAAAAACTAGATTAGTGCTATTAAATATAAATATGGGTTTTTTTTTATATCTTTTCATATTAACTTACATATCTCAAGTTTTCAAGTATTACATAACTATATGAAAAGAGCTTAACATTTGATATTTAAATTACAATAATATAATATTAATTTGATATTGTAATTGTATATATTTAAATTATGAAATAGCATCTTCACATATAAATATATACATATTTATTAATATTTACCAGGTGGTGTTTCAGAATTGATTGCCAAATGGGCAGGTAAATTTGGCCTTATACCATCATTATTGAGTGATGCCTTAAAAGATGACAAAGGCCCTAAAGATATTTCAGATTTGAATATAGATGATAAAGAAGAAGTGAGGGTTTCAAGTAAGTTAGTTAATATTTTTATTGAATTTTAATTATATATAAAATGAAATTGTTTATTACAGTATATATATATATATCTGTTAATGGAAGTTTTACTCATTATTATCAAGAACACTAAATTATAAACCAAATTTATATGTGATTAAAATCTATGTTGCTGACTGAATATATGCAGCTAAAAAAAAAAAAAAAGATAAATTTTCAAAATATATATTATACACATATATGAATGATGAATACTTTGAAATAGCTTATTAAATTAAAAAGAAGTAGATATTATTTATTTATATAAATAAATTTGTTTCTAAAACAGGCAAAACTCTCTATATGTATTGCCATTCAGTGCAATCCAGAGTAATCAATGTATGCCAGAAGGCTTGTGCATAAAATCCCCATCTAGTGCCTACTCATCCAATATCTCCAGCATTAGATCCTAAGATCTAGGTGCAGTGCTCTCAGATCCAAGGCTCCTCACTGATGAAGGCCACAAGCCAGAAACTAGTCTGGGGATATTGGATGAGTAGGCAGTAGATGGGGATTTTATGCACAAGCCTTCTGGCATCCATTGATTACTCTGGCTTACACTGAGTGGCAATATGTATAGAGAATTGTGCCTGTTTTAATAACAGTTATGAGCAAGCATAGGAAAGTGATTATGTGATGTTAAATTTGTTTCATTATAATACTTACAAAATTTATGTTTTAATTAGTTAGAAAAAAAAAATCACTTTTTAATCACTCTTTGCATTGATTTAGATTGCAGTCTTTCATAAATTCTAAATATATTTATATATTTAAGCAGTTTATGATCAATTTGAATCTTAAAAAGAACCATTAATTTTATTGAGAAATTATACAATTAATGCATAATAAATAAATACAATTATATATATATATTTTGAGAAGAATGAAATATCATGTGACAAAATATAAGAAAATTTAATAATATAAATGTTTAATTTTTATTAATATATATTTATTTTTGAAAATTAAAAATAAAAAGAGATTAAGTTCTTTGTATCTCTAAAGAAGTGAAACATTGTTTATCAATTAGTGTATAAATATAATTTTGGGGAAAAAGCACTTTTTCTTGTAAAAAGAAAATCAATTGGTCAAGGCTTAATGCAGTAATTTCTAAGGTAATCATGTAATTGAATGGTTTTTAAAAAAACAAAAGAGTGTGTGAACAATAGAATTCAGTAACATTCAGAAGTGATGAGTTCAGAAGTTAGTTCAAGTTGGGAAGTTTGATGCTAAATTGACTTCACTCTTAATTAAAAATTTGTGCAAATATAATAAAATAGTATGGAGTTTATATGAACCATGTGCTAAACTTTCTAAAAATTTATCATTATCCTTATCATGTAATTAATTTTACTAAAATGAATATAGAAGATGAAAAATGACCCTAGGAAAAAATTTCAAGTAGCCTTATCATCCAAAATCTCAACTTATGTTATCTTGAAATAAAAATAATTATTAAACTGGAAATCTGGAGCTACAAAACAAAAAAAAAAAAGAAAATGTAAAATTAAAATGACTATTGGTAAAGCTATAAAAAATCTTAGTCAAGAGGTTGATTAAACTACTACCTGCAAGAGTTAACAAGAAGAGACACTCAATTAGACAATTACAAAAGAAGAACTAAAAATTAAAAAAAAATCCATAGTGATATAAGATATTGTAGTGTGCATATCTACATTTATAAATGTCATTTTATAGTTGAAAATATTCAATAATTTTTTTTTTTTTTATTAGATTAAAATTGTATGAGGACACCTTTATTTTCAAAAGAAAAGGAAAATGGAGTCAAGTTAAAATTTTTTTTCTTTATTGTGAAATATTTTTTAGGATTTGATTAATATATATTAATTTTGGGATTGTCACATTATCATTTTCTATTTTTTTTTTATTAAATAAATTCATGTTTAGTGCTTCTGGTATGATTGAATGTATATGCCATGTACTTACTAGTATGTATTGGTTACCTATACACTGTTGTTTTTATTTTGCCCTAAAGGAGTCTTATCACTAGAACATCTAAAAATACCCATTTTTATTCTCATTCTGATTCCATTGTGAATTTAATTGAAGGAGTTATGTTGTTGATATGCATCCAGAATGACTGCAAATGTGCCTCACCATACAACCATGCCACAAATGTATCATCATCATAGCAAAGCAAAACTTTAGAGGAACATGGAGTAGTATTTATGGCTATGGCTTCAAGTTCTTCCATGTAAATGTTGCTCAGCAAGAATGACAATGGTGATCCCATGGCCATCCTTTGATTTTGTTGGAAGAATTGTGAGTATACATTAATAATTCCATTACACTAACAATAGGTAGAATTGTTCTAGTTTGTAGAAGTCAATGCACACTAGCAAATACTTGGAATATACATCCAATCATACTAGAAGCACTAAACATGGAATTATACTTATGGAATAGCGCAAAGGAAGTTTGTTCAGAAACCAGTGAGTTGGAAAATGAAAAAATTCACATAGAACAAACTCTCCGGAAATATGGTTATCCATCAGCGATCATCAAGAAAACCTTTAATAGATAATAAAAAGAGTTACCAAAAGAAAAAAACAATTATTGGTACTGTAGTGTATCCATACATACCAGCAATGGCAGACAAATTATTTTATCTGCAGTCAATATAAGATTAGAACAGCTTTTCAAAGCCATACCACACTTTGGGGAATTCTTACTTCTACCAAGCCTAAACTGAAAATGCTGAAGAATGCATCTATGCAATACCATGTGAATGTGGAAGGAACAAAATTGGTGAGACCTATTGCCCTGTTGAACAGTGACTGAAAGAACACAAATTAATAGTTAAAAGAGAAAAAAACAGATGTATCTACAATAGCAGACCATGAATGTACTAATGATCATATGTTTAATTGGGAAAATACAAAAATATTGGATAGAGAGGAAAAGGTGCAAAAAAGAAAATTCAAGGAAACTGCTCATATGATGATGGCAAATAATCCTATAAGTCAACTGGGTGTGGCAATACGCAATATATGGAAGGCTCTAATTAACTTTGTTCTTAGAAAAAAATTAATTAAAATAAAAAAAAAATAATTGAAGGACTCAGGAGGATTTGAACCAATCCTCGCGTATAAATATATGAATTTTTTATCTGTTGCCTTTGTCAGAATAGCTGAGTTGGTTAAAATGTTTGCCTTAAATTCAATATTTGGGAATCTAAAGATGCGAGTTTGACTCCTATGCAATATCACTGGTCAGGCCAGCAACACCCAAAAAAGAGTGGCAAATAATACTATTTGAAACATTGTGTCATTACTTGTCTATTTGTATGTTATTACTAACAAGCTGTTTGTATTTGAAAAGTTTTCTATATATTCAACATTTATAGATAGATGATGGAAATAGTCTAATATATTATCACAAAAACTGAAAACTTTTTTAAAATGCATTTTTTGAAAAAAAAATTGGAGAAATTTTATTTTTAAAAACTGATCATTTTTAATGTGTTAATGAATGTTTTAATTTAATAAATTGCAAACATACAATATACAATATTTAAAATAATTTTCATATTTAGTCTTTTTTTTTAAAGATATAATGTTAAATGCTTTAGTACTATAATAATAAATGCATGTTTTCACTTAACGAGAATTTAAAGTGAATATATATATATATATATTTTAAAAAAGCACAAAATAATGCACTTTAAAAATTCTTTAAATTTTTTTCCCATTTTTAAAATCAGTTAATGTTAAATATGATTTATATTTTTGTCAGAATTAGTATTACTTCAAGATATAAACTATTCAGTTTTACAGACTGCTCATATGATCATTCATTATTAATTAGTAATCATTGATAACCGATTTGCTG
This sequence comes from Epiperipatus broadwayi, assembly GCA_028023455.1. NCBI lineage: Eukaryota > Metazoa > Onychophora > Udeonychophora > Euonychophora > Peripatidae > Epiperipatus > Epiperipatus broadwayi. The sequence goes on from JAQFVV010012412.1 coordinate 3,385,477, forward strand.
CTTATTTGATACTAAAGTTCAATAACTAAAGTTCCTCTAATTATTTAGTTTTGTAACTAAATTAACAATGTTTTGTCGTTGAATTTTGATTTAATGTATTTTTAAATACACGCAATTTCAAAAGCACTTAGTGCAGATAAAGATATAATTTTTACAAAAATTAAACTTTTCTAGCCTAAGCAAGTTAGTGCAGAATTATTGATACATGCAAATTGTTTTTTTTTTAAAAAAAATAAAAAATAAAACAGTAAATTATTAAAATAATATTTATTTGGTTAATTCATTAATAAATATATTTAAAAAAAATATTTTTGGCTGGTTCACTATATTGTTTAATAATATTATGATAGCATTTCTTATATAACTTTATGAATTGTTTAAGTTGTTTAATAAATTGATTAATAACAAGATCAGCATTGTTTTTCATTATTGTTCAGCATCAGAAAAAAAATTGATATTCAATAATGTTTCACTAAAAAAAAAAAGTATACTTTTTTTCAATGATTTTGGTTAAGGATTCATTTTTGAGACATATTTCTTTGATAATATGACAGTATTATCTATTTATTTTTATGAAATGCTTATATTACCTCCTCTCTCCCATTTTTAAAAGTATCAAATAATATGAAATATAGTCAGAGACATATCTTCCTGAAGATGAATTTGTAAAATATATTTTTAAAAAAACCTTATAAAGAATATGGAACTTTTACTTTCTTTATTTGTGATTGTGAAATGCTTATGAAGTCACATTTGTGGGGCATAAGCAGCTAAATAAGTTATTCTTATACTAAATAAAACCGACATTCATTCAAAATATTCTTAAGAATTGGCATAGCCAGAGCGTATTAAGAAGAAAAAGAATTTTAAAGGTATGACAGATGTACATTTTCTAATATATTTAAGATTCTATTGGGCAAAACCTCTCATGTTCTCTTTTTAAAATCAGTTATACTAAGTAATTTAAAAGACATGGAATTATGAAATAAATTCTGTACCATTAAATTGAGAATTACTGATTTTTAATTTGATTAGTATGGCTGGCTTTAGTTAGAAGCTATGTGAGAATTTTTTTCTGCAAAGTTATGAAAAATAAATGATAGATATTCTAAAAAAAAACAAACTGTAAATTTAACAGCATATAGTACATTAAATAACCATAAAAAAGCAATAGAAAAATGTTTAAAATAATTTAATAAATTACAAATATTATCAAAATTTAATAGATAGATGCACAGACAGATAAAGAGTGTAAAAAAGCTCTTAAAATATCCATTGTATGCAAAGATTTCTCCAGTATGGTTGGTGAAAAACAGTAGCAACTTTCTCCATATAATAGTGTTCCCTAGTGCAAGTCATAGTAATTAATGGAAACTAGAAGATTTTTGTATCAAAATCCCTATCTAGTATGTACTCATTCAATATCGCAGGCTAGTTTTCTAACTTATGGCTCATCAGTGAGGAGTCTTGGATCTAAGAACCATAAGCTAGAAGCTAGACTGGGGGTATTGGATGAGTAAGTACTAGATAGGGAAACCTTCTAGTTTCTATTGATTATTATGACTTGCACTATGTGACACTATTATATGGAGAAATTTGCTAATGTTTAACAGATTGTTAAGAATATAAAATGGTGATCATGTTATGTTTGAATGCTAGGTAGTAAAAGATTTTTGTTTTCTCTTTTGGGTTTTTAAACTAACTAAAATACCATTACTGATTATTAATTAAATAATTAAATTATGTAATTTTCATTACTGATTATTAATTAAATAATTAAATTTCATGTAATTTTCAGTCACTGTAATTTGCTTATACTGAATGTCCATTCATCCTCCTCTGTATCTCAAGCAAACGATTGACACATGGCCACACATATGCAAAAAAAGATAAATCTCCCAATATACGTATTTTATACAGAACTAGCATTCATCATTTGGGCCAGATTATAATCTCCCACACATATATACAATCATTGTTTGGTTTATATTAAGATAGCAATTCCTTAAATTTTAATGGGCAGGCTTAAATATTTTCACCCTTCCAACTGTCCATTTTATTGGAAAACCAAAACCCTTGTTGGATTTAATATTGTAGTCATTCCCATGTAGACATTATGTCAATCTAACCCCTCATATTATCGGACATTACGTATCCATATATATCAATAAGAATAGGATGTACCGAACTTATTCTAAAATGTAATCTTTTTCCCAGTAATATGCAATTCTAAAGCAGTATGTAATTTCTTGCACTGAAATGCTATCTTAATGTAAACTGAGCTCTGATTGTATATATTTGTGGTAGATTATGATTTGGTCCTACTAATGAGGGCTGGTTCTGCATGAAATACATATAGTGTGCATCATGTATCTTTTTGCATGTGTATTGGTATCTTGAGATAGAATGAGGATGACTAGACTGAAAAATCCTGAGTTCAAATCCCTCTTATTTACATATATAAGAAACATTCAGTATAAGCAAATTACATACTGCCTTAGAATTACATATTGCTTGGGAAATAGAGATTACATCTTATTATAAGTTTAGCCCATTTCTCTCCTATTAATATATATAGATACATAATGTCAAATAATATGAGGGGTTAGATTGACGTAATGTCTAGATGGGTATGTCTAATATTAAATCCACAAGGATTTTGAATATTACAGCATCGGTTTTTCAAAGAAATGGACGGTTGAATAGCTGAAAGGGTAAGAAAATTGAAGCCTGTTCATTAAAGTTTGAAGAATTGCTATCTTAATATAAACCTAGCACTGATTGTATCTATGTGTGAGAAATTATGATCTGGCCCAACTGATGAAGTGCTGGTTCTGCATGAAATATATATATATATATATTGAGGAATATGTATCTTTTTCGCATGTGTGTGGTTATGTATATCAGTTTCTTGAGATAAAGTGGAGAATGAATAGAGTGAAAAATCATGAGTTGAAATCCCTCTATTTACATTGCTTAATTTTGTATTTAACAATCATGTGGTTATTTGTTGTGAGATAAGAATAAACCTGATCATGAAAGTGACAGATGCACTACAACAATTTCATAATGAAGAAACAGATTTTTTTTATTTTTAATTTTACTATGCTAAGATTTGAGTTAGCTGCTGAGTTTGTCACTTTCTCACCACATAAATTACTCAGGATTTTAATTTGTAAAGGACTGTTATATTATATATTTTATATACTATTTTATAAAGTACTATTTTTAATGTGAGTATATATATAATTTTATTTGTTTATTTTTAGATTTAGTTAAAATTATCCATGGGCATTTTCCTGAGAGTCTCACTCATGATGTCTTGATGGCAAATTGTGCTTGGGAATATGCAGTTGAATGGAACAAAGACTGTGGGGTAAAATAAAAATATTATTCAGAAATTTTTATGACATTAATTTGAAAGTTAAAAATATATGGAATCATTATTTAGACCAGGATATCCAATTAACAATATTCATGCTGCCTAACACAATATCGTTAATTTTCTTAAATATTATGAGACTTTTTTTGTGAATACATATTGTAGTGTGGCTAAAGTAAATGTATGTTATGCTCTCACTATTAGTCATGCATAACTTCAGTTTTATGGTAATGTGTGACTTACAGTGTGTTATCTTTTAAGCACAGACAGTTAATTCTCAAAATCAAACTTCACATGTGTTCATGGTGAGTTGGCATGACAGTGATCATAAATAATATCTCAAACTTCTATTGCTACATTAAGTGTTTGACATTATTTAGAATAAGCATTCTTATTTAATTATTGCGAGTACTTCAACATCTCAGCAGTGCTTTACACTTGCCTCATCTAATAGTGCTAGCAATCAGTTGACAAATGAGCATTTTCTCTTCATCAGATGATTGAGTTGTTTTGACAGGCTAAAAAATCGGCCATCACTCACAAGTTCCTCTAAGTTAAGCCTTGTAATAGATTCTATAAATGAGCACTGATCTATAAGATCAGTGTTCTAATATACTCCTTACAATTGGCTATTCACTTTGTCCTACATTGGCAGCTAAGAGGTATGTGGAATGCCCAAGTATTAATTTCTATTTTTTTTGTCAATTTTTATAATAAAAGTAAATAAAGTGGCTTACCTATTTTTTTAAATCTTAACATGTCTTATACAATATCCTCAAAGAAAAAAAAATCCTTTAAAAAGAAAAATTATTGATGAAGGAAGCTTGTTCAGTGAAAAGTGGATAGATGACTACTTTTTTGTCAAGGAAATAATAAAAACTGATTAATTTGTAAAAAATTTTAATTTGAAAGTATTATATTCAAAAATATGTTGCCAAATTTAATGCATTTAAAGGATTTTGTCATAAGAATTAAATAGCAGAATTGAAAAAAGTTTGTTTTCTCAACAAAAATTTTTGCCAAAAGTTACTTGGGCAGATTTTGTTGTAAAAGCTAGTTATGTAGTAGCATAAAAGAAGAATATTTCTAAAATCAATTTGGCTCACCACACTATGACCAATTGAACTGAAGATATTGTAAATTCTATTGAAAGGAGTTTGAAGAGTAAAGCTGCTAAATTTAAAATTTTATGCTTTGGTAATGGATGATAGCACTGTTGCTACAGATATGACTCAACTTGCTATTTTTATTAGACATTAATGACAAATACAATATAGCTGAAGAAATGGTTTCTTTAGTACCATTAAAAGACGAGATTTATACATATCAGAGGAAATTATGTTAGTGATTTCTTTTGTTCATTGTCAGCATATCTAGTTTATTAATAATAGTGGTCTGATGATGATAGTTAAAAGAGAGAAATGCATTTGCTGTCCAAAACTCATGTTTGATAAAATATCATTGCATAGTACATCAATAAAGTTTATGCACAAAAGCTTTAAAAATGATTGATATCACTGTAGAAATTATTATTAGGACTTTGAATTTCATAAGGGTCAAGGGAGTGAATTATTGCCATTTTCAAGAATTCCTTAAAAACATAGATGCTAATTATAAATATAAATTACTTTTTGGAAATAAGATGAACAGATTTTTAGTGAATTTAACCACTAATTCATGATTTAAATGTGAATCTTCCAAGTTAAAACTAATATATCAATGTAGAATTCCAAATGAAACTGAAATTATGGCAAGCTCAAATTAAGGCAAGCATTTTTATATATTTGACATATTGGCTAAACACAGTCTCATAAATAGTAAAAATCTGCAGCTTTTCGATTTGATATAAAATTTGAATACAGATTTCATGATTTCCAGGAAAATAATATTTTGCTGCATTTGTGACTTCATTATCATTCAACATAAATATGTTACCTGCTAATTTCAAATAGAATGCATAAAATTTTAATATTCAACTTAAAAAAAAATTTGATTGTATATTTTTACTGCTTTTTAAAATAAATTCTGTCTTTCCAGAGATAAATATTCACAACCATGCTTTATTCATGCTATCACTTTTGATAGTTCCTATATTTGTGAGAAACTTAAGTGAAAAATTTAAAATCAAAATAGCTGATGGATGCTTTCAGAACTCACTGAGAATTGCAACTATTTCCATCAAATCAAATATTGATGTTTTTCAAACACAATGTCAAATATTCCACTAATTTTATCTTGCCCACTTTTCTTTTACTTGTATAATAAAAAAATATTAAAAAAATATCTTTGATGTTTTATTATTTAGATATGGACATTTTTGGTAGTAGTGATCACAAACTTGGAAACTGCTCAGAATTGTAGAAGTCTCTCTGAACATATTACTGCATAATTATGAGGACTTTTTTTGATCATTTGTGGTTGGAGATATTATGAAAATTATATTTAAACCTTTTTTTTTTTGCTTATTGGCTTTTAGTAATGTTTATGTATTTAATGTGCATCCCAAGACAACTCTTCTTCTTCCAATACTGCCCAGATGCTAAAAGGTTGAATATTTGTGATTCATATTATTTTGATATTTTATTTTTCTTGACATTATTATAATTTTAATTAAAAATATTTGAAGTAGATTATTGATAATCAATTACATATTAAAATATGTTTTTGCTTAATTTTTTTAATATTTTTTATGATTAGTATTTATAAGAATATTTGCAATAAAGTAAGTACTCTGGTCATATTTCACCTTGCTTTCAAATAATGAACTAGTCCAGTTTCCTTTCTTATTGCATTCGGATTGAGCATTCATTGCTGCTAACCAATGAATATATAAAGAGATAACACATAGTCAATAGCAAGAACAGGCTAATAGGCAATGATGCTCTCTGAATCTGAATGTTTCTATTACGGTTAGGATCTGGCAATAAATAGTCAGTCTTTTTGAAAGTAAGGCTAGAGAACTAACTACTCTTACAAAGCTGAAAGTCAGAATCCTTGTTTTTTTCAACAATGTTCACACAGCTGAACAATCATGTATGCGCTTACAGAGTTTAACTTTTAAACCTAAATAACAGTAGCCTGGTTCTCCTTATACAATCGAAGAAAACTCTTGCTAATCTGAAGAGCAGGGATTATTGTCAAGACTATAGCTATTTAAGTTAACAGTTACGCAGCAAGGCTAGTTCATATTTATGATTGGAAACTGACTCGAGGCAAGCTAGCAAGCAAGCTGAGTGTAGCTATTTATAAATAACAATTGGAAATCAAGAGTATGTTTGTACTTATATATTACTAATAAATACATTGTAAACATATGTATACTTGTTTGTTGTTTATGCATATAATTGTGTGGCTAAACACAACCACTCTTGTAAATGATAGTAAAAATTAGAGACAGCACACTTGCCACTTAAATACTTAGATATAGCTGAAAGACATAAATGACCTGCAGATTACTACATTTCAATCTACAGTTTATTATAATATATTATATGAGACAGTGAGTTGTTCTTTATCAGTATGTTTGACTCTTGTTATTAGATTAGAGATACTGATATAATAACATGATATTCTTTTTTACCTCTGTTTAAATATGTCAAAATAATTTTTTTATTTTTGTTCATTTCTTTATTCAGTTTATCAATGGTAATTTCTGCTAGCTCTAATTATTTTTATTCTTTAAAAAAATAATCTCACTTCAACACTAACTTGCAATCTGAATCTATATTGTCTTCATGATATCTAAATGTATTCATTAGCACTACTTTTAAATCTTTGAATCAGCATATAATCTTATCACTTGAAACTTTGTAAACTAATATTTATTATTTTGTTATATTATCTTCTTTATCATTCTTTCATCATTGTCATATTTTATTACTAATTCCATAATCTACTATAATTTTTATCTATTTTTCTTGTTTACTACAACACTGTACCCTCATTATCTATATTGTAATAGATACATGGAATATGTTGAGTTGGTGTTATGCTAACCAGAGGGCATCGCTAGATGAAAGGCTTAGACCAGGGGTCCCCAACCTTTTTGCACTTAAGAGCACATTCTATAATACCGGCCAGGTGGTGGGCACCATTTATTTTTTCAATGTAAATTTATAATTGGATATTGTTAATAATACACATAATGTACAAAAAAATATTTATTTCAAAAATAAAATTTTAACATAATTAACATTTATATTTTTATGTTGTAAAAGTATAGTATGCCCTACAATTTGATTACAATATAATGCAATAATTTATAAGAAATTTTAAAAATTAAATTTATTTGTATCAGATAAATAATTTTTTATCATGTTCGGATAGTGGCGGGCACACGTAAAATGGTCTGCGGGCGCAATGGTGCCCGCGGGCATAGGGTTGGGGACCCCTGGCTTAGACTATCCTTTTTATACTAATCTAAGCCAAACTATCAAATGATAGAGATATTTTCTGGAAGAGAATTAAAATTTACTGACTATATGAACCCAATTCCATTACTATTCAAAGTCAATTTTCTTTTGTGAGCCCACTCAGTCATGGAGATAGGAAACTCAAAATGCTGTTAAGATAACCTACTACATATATTCAATGTGTACATTAATTTTAATGCGAGTGAATACATGTGTATATGAAATGAAACATTTTGTAATTGCAAATAATTTATTGAGTTATGAAAAGAAATCACATGTGAATAACTATTAATAATGTTAATAAATTACAAACATTGTTAAAAGGTATGCTAAATAAATTAGAAATCATTTATTATTGCTCAAGAATAATAATGTTATTTTCCCTCTTTTCCCCCCAACTTATGATATTTCTAGATTCACATGATGGATATCAATATGTCTTGACAAATCCAATTAAATCAGTGTATCACATTAAAGGTCCCACCTACATAAAATGATCACTGCAGTAACAATCATTATGAATACTTGGAAATGTATGCGGAAGGTCATATAAGATATGTATATATATGCAACTCAGTCATTGAGGCAAAATAAACAAGGTAATGGCAATAATAAAACTTATACAATTCTTTCACTATATACCTACACAATTATTTTCTTACTAACAAAACAAAGTCTCTGACTCTTATAATGAATATTGAACAACAATTAATAAAATACATTGAGAAGCTTGGAAGGCTATATTAAAAATAATTAAATTTATAACAAACTAAAGCAACACAATCTTTCAATATTTTATAGTTGATCAATGCATGCTGGCACCAATTGATTCCATCAATAAATCAGTTTTTTATCAAAATCAGAGCATAACCCACAATTACCTAATTCACCCAGTATATTGTGATTAAGTAGTTTATACATCTTTAATATTAAAGTTTTAGTTTGCTATAGAGAACAATGTTAAATACGATTAACTTTATTTTAAAATAATTATTGGAATTAAAAGAATCAGTATTATTCATTCTTCTTTTCAAACTTATAAAGTAAAATTTAAATTAATTTTTAGTTTGATAAAGGTCATGTCATAAATATTAAATAATTTTAAATATGAGAGCAAACCAACAATTCATTTTAATATTCTAAATTAAAATTCATGGGTATTAAATTGTCTTTTATTACTAAACCGAGTAATTTTCCATAGTTTGTCTTTAAAAAATATCAGTAGATATAATGAACAAATATGTTAGTAGGTCTTGTTAATTAATATGAAATTCTGGGTTATTAATGATTTTTATTGCTATACAATCATATATATATATTTCAGTTATCTGTTCTTAGCAGCATTATATAGAGATAACTGTGACAAAACTTTATATCAATGATTTGAACAATGGATTGGAATATGCAAAAACTAATGGGTGATGTTTCCCAAACATTTTTTGTTCCTGGGAATTAAGAAATTTAAAATTATTATTTCCAGGAATCTCAGGAATTCCGGGAAATTTAAAAAAGTTCAATTATAAGGGAAAATTGTAAAAATTTTGAGATAAAGTAAAATAAAAATATTTTCAAAAATTAAAAAAAAACAACATATAGTAACATGTATTTCATTTATTATTGTTGATGATCCCTTACAACTAACTTATTTACACATTTTAAATATTTAGCCTTTTCATCTTTTTTTTCTTTTGTGAAAATTGTCTACACGGAATTTGCCATTTAGTTATTTATTAAATTTATTCTCTACAAAAATATTTTAAATAAAAAAATGTTTAAAATGTTATCTTCTATAATATAAGATATTAGATATATTATAAGTCAAAAGGTTTATATTTTTGAAAATTTGCAAGCCTGATGTTAAAATGATAATTTTTATTAGTATCTATCTAATAAAATTATCTTTCAGCTACTTCAGAATATTTTTGTTATTTTATTATTTGTTGTTGGTTTGTGAACTTTATTGTTAATTTTATGAACTGTTTTCTTATTTTTGTTATAATATTTAAACCATTTAAATATTATTACATATTTTTGGTTTTTCACTTTCAAAGTGAAAAGAGAATGGTGAATCCATTATATGTATGATATATCTAAATATAAATTAAATAGTATAACTTACCTTCATAAATACAAGGAAGCATAACCAATTGCAAAGCTAAGTACACTAACCTAACTTCTTTTTTCAATTACAATACGATTGCCTGAGTATACTACAGAGCAGCATCTCAGTCAAAAGGATTTTCAGGACTTTTAGAAAGAAGTGCAATATACACACAAATGTGTTTCATAATCAAACAGTTTAATTGTTTTGTAAAAATAATATTATTTTAGTTTTTATTAAGACATCTTTTGTTAAGACACATTGCCATTCATATTAAAATACATAAATTTGTAGGGAATTACCATTTAGGACTTCATAACGAGTGACCATATACGTGGTATTAGTGTAGCTGTTTTTAAATTTTTTCCCAGGAAATTTTTTGTTTTTTTCCCAGGAAATGAGAAACAAAACCCACTAGCACAGGGGTCGGCAAATAGCGGCCCAAGGGCCACATGCGGCCCTCTAAGAGTTTTTATGTGGCCCTCCAAGACTATCAGAAAAATCCGCCTTGAACTGAGATTTCCTTCCCAGGCGTGACCGAAGGTTCATATCATATTTTCCACTAGGATGGCCACGTCAATACACATGCGCAGTGTAGATACTATGTGCAGTGCTTTTCCAGTTGATCTGGTTAATTTCAATGTTGTCTTTGCATTAGCAAATATATACATTTCCAACTTTAGTGAAACCATGAACCCACTGAAAAAAATGTAAAATTGGTGATGAATGTCGTGTGTTTAATGAAGAATGGACAAACAAATATTTCTTTCATAATACAAGGAATAAAGCAGGGTGTTTATTGGGTCATGAAAAAAAGTGCGGCCCTCCGCTAACTTTTGCTTCCACAAAGTGGCTCCCAATGCGGCCCTCTGCCAACCTCTGTGGCCCCCGAGCCAAAACAATTGCCACCCCTGCACTAGCAGAAACTATCCATTTGATATCTGTTGTCTCTCTTTTGGGCTAGAATCATGATGAAATTAGCAATAAATCAGGAAAATTTTCTAATATATGAAGCTTTTAATAAAAGTAGAGAGAGTGAACCTTGAGTTCCTTTACACTCACTACTTATTTATGCTCAGCTTGACAATTTCTAGAAAATTCTTCTTTCACAAAGCACTTAGTAATAACACTCCAATAAAGATTGTGCGAATTATTTTGGAATTTTTATTTAAGGTAGATAATTGTCAATGTTGACATTATCAATTTTAAAAAAAATCAATATTTTTATATCAGTTACATTGATAAAATTGTAATAAGTAAATATTTTTATTTCAGTTGCATTGCTAAAATCATAATGACTAAATACTAAATTTACAAATTTTATTTTACTAAAACAAAAGGTAGCAGAATGTATCTATTATGGTACAATAGATTAAACCTTATAATTAAAAAAATTAATAAAAATTGATTTTATTTATACGGCAAAAAACAGGATGTGTATACATTCCACAACCATAATTTCAGTTAAAAGCATTTATCTTTATTTTAGCTTTCTTGACCTCAATCTATTAACTTAACTTTATTCTTAGAGTAAAATATTTTAACATTTCTATTAATATTTGGAATTTAAATTGCATATCTTTTTGTCTGATTATTTAAATAAAATCTCTTTTATATATATTCACACACACACACACACATGAATTAGGTATTCCTATGAATTATCATTTCAAAATATAACTATTGTTGTGATATTTCTCAATTAGTTTTTTTTTTCTACATCATTATTACTAGTTGATATATACGTGTAATAAGCTGAAACTATAGGATATGTTTTCGTTTAACAAGAAAATATGGATTTGGGATTAGACCCAAGTACCCAAATTTTTATCTTCTTTTTATTTTTACCTCAAAATTTTTAGTACTTTTTAATATTTAATCTTTTCTTTTTCATGATAAATTCAGAATCTTTTTTAAAACACACTTGTATAAGTTCATAACATTATTACTCATTTCTAGAATATAAAGTAATTTATTGATGCGTATGTTTGTTTTGTTTGAAATTGGATTATTTATGTCTGAAAGGACATATATATATATATATGTATTTTACTTTCAGAATTTAAAAAAAAAACAACTAAAAATATAAATATAATTAAAGAAATTTGAACTCATGATTTTTCAATATATTCATTCTCCACACCATCATGTGTATCAGTTGTTTAATATGAAGTGGAGGATTGATAGATTGAAAAATCCTGAGTTCAAATCCATCTAATTACATGTACAAGAATCATTCAGTATAAGAAAATTACATACTGTCTTAGAATTAAAAATATAAATGTAAAAAAATTACTATATAATAATAATAATTTTAAGGCAGTATGTAACTTGCTTATACTGAATGATTCAGACATGTAAGTAGAGGGATTTGAACTCAGGATTTTTCAGTCTATTCATCCTCCACTCCATTTCAAGAAATCAATATACATAATCACACAAATGCGAAAAAGATACATGATCATCAGCATACATTTTTCATGCATAACCAGCACTTATTAGTTGGGATGTGTTAATGTATATCAGTTGCTTGAGATGGAGTGGAAGATGAATAGATTGCAAAATCTGAAGTTCAAACCTCTCTACTTAAATAATAATAATAATAATAGTAATAATATAGTTAGTAAATCTATAGTATAGTTAGAATCATTGTGAATTTAAAAAAATTAAGTAATCAATTAAATTATATTAGTTTCATTCTTTAGCATTTCCTATTATTGCATATCTTTGTAGCTTTATTAAAAAAAAAAATTATAGGTGCACTATTTTTATATAAATTGTTTCTTGATAAGGCAAATTATATTTTTGTAATTAAAAATTTCTTTAAAACTTGCTGCTCAGAAATCTTATATATATATATGGATAAGTATAAATCATGAACACATTGCATCTTCTATCTGGCTTAATAATCAAGAGTTTATCCCTATAATTTTTTTTAATCTGAAACAGTCAATTTTGTATTGCACATTTTTATACCTAGTCTTACTGTTTGTTTTGAAAAATATTCAATAGGATTTGAATTACATTAATTTGACATTTAGAATAGACAATATTTTTAATACACTCTGCAGTGGTTTTTTTTTAAATTTATTTTCTTTACAAGTAGAAATTATAATGCATTTCTTCTAATTCTTTACTGGTTCTCTTCTTTTTAAGCAAATAGTTTTAATTAAAGTCAAACAATATATATATATAAGTTAAATAATATAGAAAATTATGATTTATATTTGTTTATTAGTAGAAATGTACCATACTTTAATAAACTTGATATGATTTTGTTTTTTTATATTTAGGTACCGGATCATATTGATACGGCTCTTCATTATTTAGAAAAAATTATAAATGCAGCATTTAAACATTGTAAGTTTCTTTTGCATCCATAAGTAATATATATTATTAATCTTCCACACATTTTTGTAGAATATAATTTTACATTCATTATGATTCAAGTATTGTTTGTTGTATAGCTGTGTGTTCATATGTGTGTGTAGGTATGTGTTTAGTATTTTATTTATTTTTAATAAAAAAGTAAAAACAAATGGCTTTCTGCCATTTTTTGAACTTTTGTATTTAATTATATTTCGGAAGTTATCATATACTGTTCCATTATGTTATATCATATTGATGCCATTTTCTAGAGACTATTATTCCCTTTCTGTTATTTCTTTTTATCACAATTGCATTCTAATAATTTCTAATATTTTATTCATTCATCTCATAGTGGAAATATGTGCTTTTTATTTTACTAAGCTTCAGTATTTCCCCACTCCATAAATCAACTGCTTTCATTATATATCCATTTATGATCAGTTGACTTTTATGAGGATTGAGGCAACATTTTTTTGATAATTGATTTATTAATTGTTTTTGCTACACAGATAATTGTAAACAATCTTCTTTAATACTAAATAGTATAAAAATATTTGTCTTTTCTCTTTTATTTTTATACAGAGTCCAACTTTCACAAACATAAATTAACATTAGGAAGTCTTAAGTAATGACAATTTTTAATTTTGCTTTTATTGAGACCTCTTTTTTTTATCCATGACTATTGGAGTTAGACACCTCAAAGCACTTTATACATCACAATTTTTTGCTGAATTTCTTTGATACAATTATCATTGTTGCAAATTTTAGATTCAAAAAAGCAAAATCATTCACAATTTTGAATCTTTTCATTATTTGTTTATTTTTTTTTTGTTTTTTAATCTTATAAATAAGTATAATGTTTGTCTTTCTGATGCTTAGAAGCAATCCATCGTTCTCATTTTCATTTTTCCATTTTCAGAATAAGATATTTATAAAATGCACAAAATATTTTAAACCATTAATCTGTGACCCAGGATGGCTATGAATTTGGCTCAATGCAAAATTGTAAACTTATTTAAAATGTTATGAGATTTTTTTATAATTACATGTCACAATGTGATTAAAATAAACATACACACATCTAAATACAAATGTCAAACATCCAAATAAGTTTGTTTTCTTCTTTTACTTTTATAATAAAATATATTTATATACATACATACATACATAAAAAAACATCAATGATGTTTTATAACTTAGTTATATATATTTTCTGTATTAGTGAACACAAACTTGGCACCTGGTTAATGATTTCAAAAGACTCTCCAAATGGGTCACTGCATAATTAGGAATATTATTTAAGGACTTTTTTGTTTATCTGTGGTGGTGGATATCACAAAAATTATGCATGGATTTTTTTTTTTTTTGCTTATCAACTTTTGTAATGTTTATGTATTTAATGTGTGGCCCAAGACAACTTCTTTTCCCAATGTGGCCCAGAGATAAGATACCAAAAAAGTTGGAAACTCTTGGTAATCTTTTTTGTTCAAATTTTAAAATAACATTATTGTTATATTATGAAAACAGTTGTTAATACCATTCCTTAATTGCTAACATTTTTTTTTTTTTTCAGTTTTTAGTTAGTCCAGAATGTAACTGTGCCAATTTTAAGAATTGAAACATTTTTTATAATGAAAATGTTGTTAATTAAATGGAAATAGTTTTTGACATAAATTGCAGTTGTGAAAAAAAAAAGAAGTTTATTTTGTGGCATATTTGAAAATTATTATAAAATATTTGAATAATCATAAATTCGACAACTATTTTTCTCTGAATGAGAGCAAAATTTAAAAATGTTTAAACACTCCAGTTTTAGAATATTTTCTAACAAGCAATATTGTAATTAGCAATAATTTAAAAATTATTAAAAAAATAATTTGTATTTTTAACTGAATTTATTTAATATTATGCAAAATCATTTATAAAAAATAATCCATCTTTTTAGACTTTAACAAATTGCAGTTACTAGATTGCAAGTTATTCTACTAACTTTTGTTTTTAATTAGTGAATTATATAAGATACTTTTTTCTCTCTTGATTGAAAACAATAAGAAAAAAAAAGAGAGGAATTATATCAGTCTATTCAGTTGAAATCAATGAGGATAGAAAATTTAAACATCAATGAAAATATTAAATTATAAAATATTTAATCGAATCAGCAATTATTAATAACATTGACATATTTAACCAAAAGATGATAAATTGTCATTAATATTGTACAAGAGTTATATACTTGTAGATTAAGTTGTAATAAAATACAATGGATAAATAGTGAATGATGATAAGTGAAAGGACTTCATGATGTGGATAAACTGATGAAACTAACATAACAGAAATGTACTTTGGAGATTGTTTGTTTTTTTCTGATGTCTTTATTCATTTGTTTTAATGAAAGGAATGTTAAACAGTATTTTTTCAAATATATATGCATAATTAAAAAAAAAAGGAAAAATATCTTATCCAATCTTATTGCCCAGACTCATTTGGGACTTTTTATGAAGCTAATCACACATAAATAAGTAAAATATATATCTAAGAAAGTTATAAAATTTTATAGTGTTTATCAAATACAAATTAAGAAATTTTTTTCAATCATATTTCTTAAAATTTATAAATCTGCAATGAAATACAACACAGAGATAAACTTTTTAACAATGAACTATTTGTTTGTTTGTTTTTTTAATTTTTATAAATATATTATTTTAAAAAATATTGATGTGTATAATCTCAATAAATAAATGTCTGCGCAATTTGTCAATATAGAAAAATAAATAACATGAATTTATTATGTCATGGTTCCACTTAGAAATTATTATGACTATTATAGGGATTTGGCCTCCATTATTTATAATTTCACACTTCATGTTTGTGTTTCCAGAACCATTTAATTGTGAACAAATATAGGTAGCGATCCTCTGTAATGAGAATCTATCTATTTATATTATTTCTATTATATGTATAAGTTTAAAAGTTTGTTTGTTTGTTACTTAATAAATCACTAAATATTGCACATCAGTATTGAAGAATCTTGCAAGATTTTCTTTCATTTTTTTCTTTGGAGAATTATATTGATCAGGAATTGACTACCTAGGGCACATGTTCCAAGCATGGCACATAGAAAAATTATTAATGGCATTCTGATTGAATTAAAATAATAAAAAAAATTATTTTAATTACATTGCACACATTTGCACCATCACTTACATTTTTGCATATGTGACTCTCATGGAAATGGAACCCATGATTCAGTTTAATTTACTAATTATTTTGTACAATAAACATTCATCTGATCTTTGCTATTTTTAATAAAGGTAAGAGCTAAGTGAGATGGAAATATATATTTTTTGTCCCCAGAAAGAATTAATTTTGCCTGGATTTTTGATCTTTGATACTTTTGTATGCTATTGTGTGTTTAGAGTAAATTTATATTCTAGCAGAATATTATACTGATTAATTCATTTGCAAAACTTCTATTCATAATTATATAATAATACATTTTAAGTTTTAGCATGTTTATTTGGGAAAAAAGTTTATTGTTAGTGATAGTCAGGTTAATGCGTGAACAAAGTCTGCAAATATGCGAGACTTGATAATATCGTTTGGATCATAAAGAATTTAAAAATCATTGTTTTTTTCCTTTTAAACGTATATTGTGTAATTGAAACAAATTTCTCCTAGAGAAGAAAAATTCCAAATATCCATAGTTTTAAAAAAAAAAATATATGAAAAACTTCTAATTTCAAGTTGAAGTTTTTATATCACAAAAATGAATTTTTTTGAAACATTTTTGTTAAATACTAGAAAAATACTTATTTTATTTTGTTAGAGTTTATTAATCAGTTTTTTAAATTAAATCACTGAAAGTTAAATGTGCTTTGCCTATTCTGAATTATTGTATATTAATCAGAAATTTTGTAAACAATACACATTTTTTTAAGTACCAACAGAATGAATTTTCTCCATGCCAAAGGAAATTTTAAGCATGTTTTTTGAATGCAATATAATTTAACAAAATATATTTTTCACATATTACTATGTATTTTAAAATATTTAATGACCAATAATATAAGATTTGATTATAATGGGCTTCAAAATTATATAATTTTGAAGCCCATTACAACCTGACCAATTTTTATACTGTATATGTAATAAGATTGGTAGAATCATGTCCGCATGTGGACATTGTAACATAGATTCAGGACGACACCACTAAAAGATTGCCAACCTCTGATATAGACTATGAACTTTTGCTTTATGGTAGTTAATTATTTGAAAAAATTGAGAAATTTGTGAGGAATGCCATGGATATAGAATTTGAAAGTGACTTCTAGGGATTTTTTATCACGTAAAAGTAATATTTTCTAGCACTTTTGAAAATTATCATTATATTATTTCACTGGGAAAAAAAATTATGTTCTAAGAAGATTGGAACAATATTTGTGAAATTATTAAGTAACAAATAAACTAACTTTCAAATATTGTTTAAATTAATTTATAAAGTTCTTAATAAAAGATTGTTAATTTATTATGGATACTGCTATTATTTTTAAAAAAATATAATGTAGAAAAGTGCATCCAAGGAATTAATCAGCTTCACATACATACAAAAATGAGCATCAGCAATAGGTGTTGTAGAATAATTTAAATATTTTAATAAGAATTAAAAGAATTTGCAGACAACAACCAGGATAAATATTATAGCTATAAAACAGATATTTCAGGAATATTTAAATTAAAGTCAGCTCTGTTGTGACCTTATCCTTTATCATTTACTCTTTATGGAAAGTTTGTTATTTAATAATTCAACAAACATTGTACCAATCTTGATGAGTTTTATATGATTTTTTTTTTTGGAAGTTTTGTCTTATGGTACTTAATTGCATTAAAAAAAAATGGTAAGTTTTTATTAACAAGAGGAAAACAGAAGGCTTCAAAATAGAGCTATAGTATTTGAAAGCTGATATATATATTTTTTAATTATAGTAGAAGATCATACTTTAATAATAATAAAAGATGATGATTTAAAATGGAGAAATAGGAATAATCAAAGCCTTTTTTATATTTTAATATGAAAAAGTATAATTTAAAAAAATATTATTATCTATCCAAGCTTAATCAGCACATATACAAACCATTTCATCATTATTATTTTTTTAAAAGATTTCTTTTTATATATATATATGTAATTTTATTATCTTTTTTTTACTTATTAATAAAAAAAAAATTTATATAAAAAAAAGAATATTCCTAAAACATAAGGAATATAATATAACAATGCATAAACTATCAGCTATATTGGTTTGATTGTGCCAGTAGCTTCCACTATTAGTATTGTGACTTTTATCCAAAAAGCTGTAAAAAAGTATGTTAACTTGGTGGCTCATTGAACATCTATATCTTAAAGCTAACTTCAGAAAGAAATTAGCTTAACTTCTACCATTTCTAATTCTAAAATCACTGATAATAATAACCATCAACTTTCATTTTTAAAATAACTCAATGTGAACAGTCTTGCTCAGTTTTATATACCAGCAGGACAAAAATAAATTTTAAAAGAGAAAATTCTATCTAATTTCATCTGAAGATAACATTATGGTTTGTAAGCCTCAAGCTAATGTTAAGATAAGTCTCACTAAGAGATTAAATATCAGTATAAGATCCTCTCAACATAAATAAAACAGAGCAAAACTCTCCATACAGTATTGCCACCTGTGCTAAACAGAGTAATCAATGGATGCCAGAAGGCTTGTGCATAAAATCCCTATCTAATGCCTATTCATCCAATATCCCCAGACTAGTTTCTGGCTTGTGGCCTTCGTCAGTGAGGAGCTTTGGATCTGAGAGCACTGCATCTAGATCTTAGGATCTAATGCAACCCTCTAGCAAACACCTTTTATCTCTACTTAACTACAAAACTATGAGAATGAAATTGAAAACACAAAAAAATATTTTCAATCTAAGCTCAATAGCTTATATAGTCATATGGGTCTGAACTCAGTTCAGCACCCATACATTTTGGTGTCTTTGGCTCTTTTACAACCATAGCCACCACTATCCTATTAGGCAGGATTGATGTTAAACCATTAAGCATCACATGATCACATTTCCTATACTAGCACATTAATTGTTGATAAACAGAGCAAAACTCTCAGATCCAAAGCTCCTCACTGACGAAGGCCACAAGCCAGAAACTAGTCTGGGGATATTGGATGAGTAGGCATTAGATAGGGATTTTATGCACAAGCCTTCTGGCATCCATTGATTACTCTGTTTAGCACAGGTGGCAATACTGTATGGAGAGTTTTGCTCTGTTTATCAACAATTAATGTGCTAGTATAGGAAATGTGATCATGTGATAAATAAAACAATTGATGTATATGATAATTGTTTTCTTGAATGCAGTGAAATTGAATTTATAGATTTAATTTTATTCTTTGACATTAATGAATTGCAATGTTTCAGTCTTTAAGAATACATCACTTTTTTCCAACTGTTTGTCAAACCAACAAGGTTTTTCTTTTACTACAGAGAATGTTTTAAGAATTTTTTCGTGTTCCAAATTACAAAAGAAATTGCACAGAATTTTTACTACTAGTACCTATATGGGTTCACTGTTTCAAGACATCATAAACTTGCTACATGATGTTATCATTTTTGGGGATAGATATTTAATTATTCTTAAATATATTGATAATGTTGCTATAACAATAAAAGACATTATGAATTATTTTCTAGTAGCATTTCGGTCATCAAGAACATATCTAAGATTATTGGATATTGCTTAATAAATTATGAATATAGATATGTTGTCTAATCACTGTGATAGAAATTCAGATCATTAATGGTATTGTGCCAGTCAAAACATGCTTATCCATCTAACACGAGCTGGAACTCACAAAATGTACTTCAAACCCAGTCAAACCCGAGATTTAGGTCAGGGACCAGCCTGGATTCGAACCCACTCTCCAAGCACCAGATCTAACACCCAATGGATAACATAACAATGGTAGCACACGAGATTTAATTCTTCATCCGGCCCACTAGCAAATCGGAGAAAACAATAAGACTCATGGACTTAAACATATATAAACAACTTAAATACTAGACATTCCCCAGATAAAATCTAACATATTTAAATAATAGGGGCTTTACTAATGAATACTTATGGGCAATTAGTGAATTGGATTGATTTAATAATAAGACAGAAACTGATATATGATGAATTAAAATATATTTATTGACAATTGTTGTTGGCAAATGCACGCAGGCATTTTATTTATAAAGTAACATTACTCTAGGCCAATAATTGATACGTTGGCTATTATTTAATTGCTCCAATATTATTTAATGGAAACAAATACCCTACTATATAACTAATCACTACATTAACTTTTACCAGTTATGCCCTTTCATCATCAGTTCGTGTGGCTATTGTACGTGAAATCAAACCAAGTCTGGAGTGAAGCTTAATAATCTTAATTATAATAAATTTATTTTAACTATGGGCTTTTAAAGCATCCCAGATAGCTTTAGATCGAACGGGTTTTCAAGATTGCTTCGGATCAACGCCGAAGACTGCATATTAGGGAGGGAAGAGTTGGCTATAACGATTTTACTAATACGCTAGGCACAAGTAAAGTATAATAATAAAGTGGCTCTGCGGATGGAAGAATAGTTTTAGGGTTTTTGTGACAAACAACGGTTTATCCAAGAACCGGTCGTCATGCTGCTAATGGGGAACCTTTATTTGGTTCAGAGGCAGGGGACTTACGTGCTAATCTGGCCCGTAGCTCAGACTTCGCTACTGCACTACCCATAAGAGAAGATGTGCTGGCAACGCCATGGCTCCATCTTATATATAAAACAGCACAACGAGAAAAATATTAATAAGTTTCACATCCGCCAAGCCGAAGGATATTATAAATGAAATATCACATATTAAATGAACACAAATTTATCAGCTTGATCAAAAGAGCCAACTCTTCTGTAGCATGAGAAATACGATATGCTACTGACAGGAATATCTATACAAACTTTACTTTATCCCGTTCAATCTCTTTAGTTATCTATAACTACTAAATTTTTAAAAGGGGGGAAAAGTATATTTAATAGGGGACTTACGAATACTTAACTAAAAAAATATACTTATGATTGCACTCCAGGCTAGTTTAATCTTTAGTAACAAAATAAAGGTTGAAAAGCCACATTTTATATTTATATTAATTAATTTACAAAATGACAAAAATATGAATTTGGGTTTCGAAACAGCGCTATATAAATAATAATACGGAGATTTTAAATTCATATCTTTAAAAACATTTTACTAATTAAATGCACGCCGTTTCGAAACATAGGCATAACTAATAATAAATAAAATAAGCAAAAGAAAAGCAAAATATAACTGCAGTGATTAAATTATATAGCAAAATATTAATTAACAAAGAAATTAGCAAAAATATTTCATTTATAGATTTCAAATCGATTTAGACAGAGTTTACAATATTGAATTAATAAAGAAGTTTGCAGAAGTATTTCATTTTAGAGAATTTACAATATTATTTGGAAAATAATTTAGAAAGAAATTGCAATAATATGGTTAGCTAACCTGATTTTGAAGAAATAATGATTGTTGTTGAAATTCACACAGAGCTCTGCGATTTTAAATAATATTAAAACAGTTCTCCTATAGCTGAACTGGAGATATTCGAGCTGGAACGAAGGTGAGTTCTTTGGCGGCTTATGGCATGTTCTTATTCAGTCGCGAGACGATTTAAAATGGTGTTGGAACGACGGCAAGTCCCTTTTAGCGGCATACGGCATCTTTTATTTGGTGTAAGCTTGTTGGTTGTTGCTTCGGCATTAGATGGATTGAACTCGGCGTTCCATCACGGGAATTGCAGCAATTCTTGCCTGACTTTAGCCAGACATGGTAAAATTAAATAATTTTGACTTGGATAGTAATAGCTCTTCAAAAGCAAGATGGAGTCTCTTTTCCCGCTTAAAATAAGGCCTATTTATATCCTTCTACTAAACTTTAACACCTTTCTGGAATTTCGTAAGCCTCGGGACCAATTGACTTTTAATTAAAGCAAAATAATATAATTCAATTTCTACAACAACTGATAAAATCTCCGAGGTGTTATATTTAATTTCCTTAAAAAAATATATCAAAATATATAAACTATATAATTTGATTCATTTTCATTAATTAAATTTCTTTTCAGGTGTTATTACTTAGCAGAAGGAACGGTATTCTGATTTAATGAAAAAGTCTTTTGTTGCAAACAAAAATCAATCAGAAAACAGATTTTACTTTTTTACCCGGGTGTGTCACTAATTGATCTCTTGTTTACACAAAATTCTCATTTTTAATTACAAATGGATGATTTTTATTTTACTAAAATAAATAACTTTTAACATATTTGTTCTTACAATATTATTTGTTTATTAAAAAAAAAAGCAAATTTAAAGAAAATACTTTAGTTTCAATTATATATGTAAAACGTTAAATCAGAAAACCGTTAAATATAATTTAAAGAAAATGTTTTACAGTATCTTTATTTAAACTTAAATATATATATATATCATTCCAATGTTTAACTTATCCATCCACATATGAATATTATAGCGAATATAATTAAAAATTGACTGAAAATTAATAAAACATTTTATAATAAATTATGAGCATTTCTCCGCTATAATTGTATCAAACCTGTCTAATTATAGCGTGTTTTCGTATGTAAATGGATGATGCAATTTAAGCGGCCATTATAGCAAAGTTTTCCCGCTCGACTTATATATAACATTTTTACATTTAAGATAGGTTCGAAACTAGTTCAGACGAGTAGGTCATTAGGTTGATGGTGAAACGGAAAGGGATTGGAGGTTTCCGTTTCAGTATATACTTAAAATAGTTTTATCATAGTGGCTTATACAGTAAAAAAAGATTTTAAAGTGATAACTTTTTGCTTGGAGTCTTTGGAAAATACTCAACAATTTTCTATATCCATAAAATTTGAAAAAGTGTGACAGCACAACAATGTTTTCTCTTTGAAGCAATAATCAATATTTTGAGAACCAATTTTTAATCAATAAATTTTAATTATAAAGAAAATTATTAAATGTATTTTTTATCAACTTGTTAAAAAAAATTTAATAGTAAGATTATTAATTCAGATACTTCCATAATCAGGAAATAATTTTATTCTATAAAAAAATTTGCAGTATAACATGGAAATCTCTTTTTTAAAAAAAATATATATCTATTTTAATAATTTAGGTGTTAATTTTTTTTAATTTATAATAATTTGATATTAACCACTGATTTTCATTATAACTTTTTGTAAAATTCAGAATTTGATTATAGATCTTTGATTTTGAAACAAGTTTTTATCTGAAAACAACTATTAACTTTTATTTTAACTGTATTTCTGTTTCAAACTTTTCACATTTATGATGGTTGGAAGTGATTTTTTATTTATTTAAAAAATAATAGTAATAAAAGTTACATAATTCATAAATTAAAAATATTGAAAAGTAAGTCCAAATTTCTATTTTTTGTTAGAGAATGAAAGGAAAACATATTGTAATATTAATTATTTGTGCATATTTAAAAATATTTCATGATTTTTTTTTTAAATTTCCTAATAAATATATATATAGTAATATAAAAAAAAATATAGATAAATGGGTGATCAAATAATCTATAATTACATATATATATATATTATAACGGCAACGGTTATTTGGATGGTTGATATATATATTTTTACTTTCAATTATATTTTATACTTATTTTTTTTATACATTTATTTTTTCACACTTTGATTCTTCCTTTCATTTATTTATTTTTGTTTTACTATCAGTTTTGCTAACCGAAATATCCCGGCTTAGCCTCCAACTGTAATGGATATTGTTTATTTATTTATTTAACCAACGCCGTTGCAATGCAAGCAGAGAGCTAATACAGATACAAATTTAACTTCATATCTATACCCTTGACCAAACCCCAAGGCAATACGTACATATTATCTTGGCGTTATTTTTCCCAATCAAGAACCCTCAACCCTCGGCTGCTGGACAAAGCAAACTATTTCAAGAAATTTAACGAATGTCCAGCACTTGCTATTTATTTTTTTTATAATT
The DNA here is from genome assembly GCA_028023455.1 of Epiperipatus broadwayi. Classification (NCBI taxonomy): domain Eukaryota; kingdom Metazoa; phylum Onychophora; class Udeonychophora; order Euonychophora; family Peripatidae; genus Epiperipatus; species Epiperipatus broadwayi. Next base: position 3,409,886 of record JAQFVV010012412.1, read on the forward strand.
GGGAAATTTGCACGAACAAGCAGCACATGAATACCTTTAAAAATCAGCCTTACTCTTTAATCACTAAATTACAGTTTCCCCCCGTCGTAGCTTGGTGATAGGAGAATAAAGCAAGTATACGCACTTTACGAATAAATATGTTTAATAACACTCACTTTTATATAAAAAATACATGATAACAATAATAAAAAAACACACACTTATATAATACGTGGCTATAATAAAACATAATAAAACAGATCAAATATAAAAGTTATTTTGAAGTCCTATTGGGTAGAGTTCTAAATTTATCAAAATTGTTCCTTGTTTATTTATTTACGAATATTATAAATTAAAATGCATGCATGCTTTTTACCTAGGTTTTTGTAGTAGTTGTTTTGATGGGTATTTCTTCCGAGCGCTCTTTACCGTCCAGTGGGAGATCATCCCTTTTTTTGTAGAGACGGTATGTCCTTCACTGTCGGCTGGATTGATTTTCTCTCTCAGTTTGTGGGGTTATTTCTCGTTCCAGTTTTTTACTTCTTGTCGATTCTTTAGGTAGATTTTTAAGTTGTCAGTCACAGAAACGGCGGTCTCTCTAGCAGGTCAGGCATAGATCTTACATTGTGAGCCAGTGGTGAGACGGATTGAATACGAACCCACGTCCCTTTAACGCCACTAGCTGCGCACTTCTTTCATTTTCTTTGAGCTGTTGCTTCCTCAAAATCTCTATTAGTAATGCTCAGATAATCTGTAATTCTCTTACTGTCTTTCTTTTGTTCATTCTTTTGTAAATTTTTAATTAAGATTTAGATTTCCAACCAATTCTTATCATCATGTTTCTTTATTTAATTAGTGGCTGGAATGTAGGTTTTAATTAATTTAGCTGTAATTATAAGCTTTTCCTTGTTATACATTTTCTTTGTCCGAGGAATTTAATTAGTCCAACAGACTTTAACACCTACGGCCATATTGTTTTTATATTACATTTAATTTTTATTTAAAGTTTACAATTCATTTTTTCACATTTATGTTTTACATTTTATTTTAATTTATCACAATAGTTTTTTAAAAGAGAGAAAAGACGCATTTCTTTATGCATCCCCTTCCCCTCTCCCACAATAAATAGAAATAACTTTCAAGCATTTGACTTACTCGGTTTTTTTTTTTTTAAAAGAGAGAAAGAGACGCATTTCTTTATGCACCCCCTCCCCTTCTCTTACTATTACAAAAATCCAAAGTAATTTCGACATTTGAATTTCAACTTTTTTCTTTTCCTTCTTTTTTTTAAAAATTTAGTAGCTAATCCATTTCACCTTTATTACTTTCTAGTAGCTAATTTATCTAATTTTATTAATAAATATATACGTGTGACGACGACTTTATGTGGCCGTCACAATATATATATGTTTATTCTAGGAATATTTCTGCCAACCATTCTTATAAATATGTGTAGCAATCACTCTATTATATGTAATAAAATTGACTTAATGTTCTAATAATAAATAAAACACTGTTAATATACATGTGCTAATCAATCAATTAAATATTTAGAAAGGGGAATTGAGTGAAATAATTAAACCAAGTAATTATTATTAAATTATGAATTAATAGTTGAATTATGATACTTTTCTAGAAATAGACAAAACAAGCAGTCATTTATAAATGCCTAATTAGTGATTTTTAAAAAAATATATATTATTTTATTGCACGATATAAAATGCAAAAAATGTTGTTTTGATATACATATAAAATTAAAAGATGAAATTAAAAAAAGATTAAGGCACATTACAGAATTGCACAGGACCGGTATTTTCCCATTGTAAATGTATCATTAAAAACAAGAAAAACATGAAATTTTATGTCTTCTAAATTGCAAATATTAATATTTTACATTCAAAATATAACATCTTGATATCAAAATGCAACAAAAATGATTTTTTAATTTTCTTTCTCAAATGTCTTGCCCTAGATTATTCCATCAGAGCAATATTTGTCTAATTCTTTTTATGTTTATTTTTAATGATTAGATTATTTACAAAGTATTAATATTTTTGGTTGGCATTTAACACATAGAAATAAGTAGCCAGTATTTATAAAGAAAAGTGCTATTTAAATAATATATTGCCTGGATATTGCTTATTTTATTTTAGATAATAAATTTAATTTAAAGATTAGTTCATAATTTTATTTCTGTATCTTCAGGAATGCTTTGTATGCAGAGATTAAAGTCACAATAACCTAAGTCTATATGCTATAAAGTTTATACATATATATTCTGATAAATATAATATTTGTCTATTTTTCAGATGCTAATCAGAATTTTTTTTTTTTTTTAATAATTCAAAACTGAAAAAAAAAAACTGCATATTTTTATATATTGAAAGAATAAGAAAGTTAAGCAATTTTTATTTATTTTTTATATTAGATATTAATATATTTTTTAAAAATTATATTAATAAAATATGCTTATTTAGAAGCTTAACGTAGCAATTTCTTTTATATATATAGATATAATATTATATTAATTTGATTTCTCCGTGACATTTTATTAAATCATATAATCCCAGAAAGAAGTTACTTCTCAATTTTTGTTGGATTGATGGAAGACATTCAACAAATAGTTCAATCATGTTTGAATTATGCTATCTTATATAGCACATATAAATGCTTATATTTATTTGATGTTGTGTTTAAATTTTTTCCAGTATTTTAAAATTGATTACATTGCTTATTTCATTAATTATACATAAAAGTTTTTTATTTTTTTAAAAAAAAAAGGGTCGTGGTTGGCAGACTGTACTGTCGCCGCTAGAGGCGCTGTTTCTGTGTTTTCACACAGAACATACAGGGTAGGGGCCTCAAAAGCAGACGACGCTTTTTCTGCCGATAGGTGGCGCTGTTCACCATGCGTACGCACAGGAACCTTCCACAAGCTGGCCACTTTTTCCAAGCTATCATCAAAAAAATTTAAAAATGCTTTATATATAATATATAACACTAAAAAAAATCCTAGTAATAAGATTATCAATTCAGAATCTGCTATAGTTATCTTTTAGTTTATTTGTATTGAAATAAATAATGCCTTATTTATTTCATAGTCAGCCATGTGATTTTCCATATGGCAGTGGGCTATTTTACAGTTGTAAAGGTTATTTAATAAAAATAGCATTACAAAAATCTTAAAATTATATAAAATAATAGAAATACCTTAGAATAAATTATTGGCAGTAATAATAATAATAGCAATGAAATTTTAGAATGAATTATTAAAAATAATAATAATAGGTAATGTTAAAGTTTTAGAATAAATTATTTAAAGTAATTTTTAAAAATAATTATAAATAATGTAATAAGTTTTATTATAAGTAATTAAATTTAAGAGAAACTAAATAATAAAATAGGTTAAAACAGTATAGCTGGTTTTTTTTATCAAAGATTAAATTATAGAATTAGGAAAATGTATTTTAAAGAATATGTGTACTAATTCAAGTTTGAATGAGTTGTTTACTTCAAAACAACATTATTATATAAATTAATATTAAATAAAATACATTAAAAATAAGGTAATTAAAAAATTATGGGTGATTTTACTTTTAAAATTATATTTTGAGCTTGGAGATAAGAGATTTGAAAACAAAAGTAAAAATTCAATCAAGTAATTATGGTATTTTGAAAACTAAATGTAATTAAAGTAAACTGAGGTCAACTAGATTAAATAAAATAAAGAGGTTAGCAAGGTGTTATGAACAAGAGAACAATAATATATATATAGCCAAGGTTTTCTTCAAATTGATTATTCTAAGTGCTTCATTCTACATTGATTATGTACAGCTAAGAAAAGGAAACCACTGGCTGCCTAAAGTCTAACATGAATCCACACTGATGAACCTGATCAAGCTATTTTAAAGGAATCTTTACATAAAGAAAAAAATGCCTAAACATTAAATAATTCAAAAAATGTGCCTTAGACAGAATTGTATATTAGAGGAGAGGAATTCCTATCCAGGAACTGATAAAGTGCAATATAGTGAGAAAAGAACAAAACCTGATAATACAATAAATCAGTTAATGCATGCCATCAAGAGAAAATACTAGCCTGCTTAGAAATTAATACAACAAACTGTAGAAAGAAATTCCTGCTATAAAAAACTTTATAATAAAGTTTGATATTCATATAAAAGTCTAAAAATAAAACAAACTGTTTATTGATTAGTCTGATATTCTAATGTGTTAAGTTTTACTTTATAGTCACCTCTTAAAATATATTTATTATAGTTAACTATATTTTATTAGGTATAAATTGCTTATTTATGTATGATAAACTATTTAATTGAATGATTAAAAGAGGAAGTGAATGTTTTGTTAAAAGAAGTGTCAGCTTTGCTGTTTATTATATATATATATATTACTCTTTTCAACTGTTTAAAGCATCTAGAAATACAAAATTCACTTCACTTTTTTATATATATAGGATTTGTTAAAATTTTATCTCCTTTTTAAAACAAATATATCTATATGTGAAAGGTTTTCTTCTCATGTTGAAATTTCCAGCAAAAATATAAAGTTATATTAAATAATCAATGTGTATGCATGTGAAAATATTTAATGTAAAATGTCCAACTGTTAGAAATAATAAGTACTAGTAAAAGAAAGAAAAGAAATCTGCTATGTAATCATTGGAGTTATTAAATTAAACTAACAATTATTTTAAATTTGATCAAGTTCATCTTGTATGTGAATTAACTCTTGCATTAATTACTGTGAATTAGATTTTATGTGCATTAGAATTTATAATATAAATGTATAGATTGCTAATTTGAAAGGCTAAAGTATATTATACAGGGTGAATAATTCACAGTTTTAGAAATTTAAAGTAGGATTCAAAAGAACTACTTAAGTAATTAAATGGTAATTGTTTAAAAATAAATTGTACTTAAAAAGAATATTCCTTATAGTTATTAGGGTAGATATACCAAGATTTATACAGCTGTGTACTTGGCATAACAATTTTATATTAGATAAATGTGTGTGATTTGGCTATGAAGCTAAAGACAGCTGAGTAAATGTATTATATTTGTAATGTGAATAAATATACACAAAAATGTATGTGAGATAAGCTTAAAATCTGTGAAGTTAGCAATTTTTTCCTAGTGCACTTTTGACTTAATTTTTTATGAACAACAATCCATTTCCAGCCACCCCTTCGAGCCTACATCTTCCACCATTATATGTCTAAAGCACCGCAATGTCAAGCGTAAACTGAAAGAGGCATGGCATATCACAAGAAATAAGAATGCAATTAACAAGAAAGACCCCTGCATTCCCCTTTCTAAAAAATGGCCTATTTAAACTAATAATTAACCATTCAATTATGCTAATCACCCAATTATGTTTCTTTAATAAACCCTGCAATTGTCTTTCCCCTGCCAGTTCTCCATGACTATGACTAATATAATAGTCAAAAGTGCATTAGGGAAAAATTGCTAATTTCACAGATTTTAAGTTTATTTCAAATACATTTTTGCATATATTTATCCACATTACATTTCCTCAAGATAGTGCATACCAAAATTTTCAATATATTAGATTTGTGAGGATCGGCCACACATAGGACTATATCTATGGTGTTAAAGGTCTGTGATTTTACTTAACAGCAAGCACACTCAATCATATGATTATATTGATATTATAATATGTGATTAAAATATTAATGTTTTAAAATTAATAAAAATAAACATTGGACATTTTACAGAAAATAGAATTGTTTCATATTTGTTGTCCAGAGGGTGATATATATTATATAAATCATTACAATTCAATTAAATTTAATAAATTAAATTTTAACCATAAAGGCAGTTGATTATAAAAAAAAATTTCAGGTACTAATAGTATTTAATGAATTTTTATCGGTAATGGATATATGTTTGTGGTTAATGAAAATTATATATTTTATGACAATTACCATACTTTGAAAATAAATTGTTTTGTTTGTTCAAATAGTATATATTTAACTTATTACATATAATGTTGTCTTGTTTGTATATTAATTCCATATTCATTTCATTGATAGTAGCTCATGTTCTATGTGATTTAACCTGGTATTTCAGATAGTGGCTATGTAGTGGTCATCATCATCACATTTTAAGGAAAAACATCTTCTAATTCTATTAATAAAAATAAATAAAGGATTATGTGTCTGTATATTTATTGAAAGTATTATCAAATGGCACTCGAATCAAACTATATATATGCTGACCATTACAATATATATATATGTTTCTGTGATTTTTTTCCCCCAATAGTTTTAGGTTCAATATATCTAACCGTTCATTAACTTACATTATAAAAATAGTGTCTTAAAATTGCCAAAATCTTATGCAAATGTATTTACTATTTGTTTTTAATGTAGTATAAATTGAAATTATCATGTAAATAAATAATTTCCATGTTTTAAAAATAAAAGTGTGTCATATTAAGACAGTGTTTTAGATTTTAATGCAGCTTATGTGATGGTACTTTAGTAGTGAAAACATATATCTTGCAGTACTTAATTATTCTTTGCAACATTGTAGTTGTTGTTAAATATTTAATTAAAGTTTAGTAAGTGTGATTCTTTTGTTTATTATGATTCTTCTTGAGGTGCATTAATATATATATACAATATTTTATGTATATATATTGTTTGAAAAAAAAAATTTTTTTCCACTATTTTGGATTTAATATTCATCGAAATTTAAAACTTGAAAATTAAATATTGAATTTATAAGAATATACTACAATTTTCATTAATTTATTTAAAACAGTAGTGTCAGATTCACTATTAGATGTAAAATACATAAACTTTCTTTTTTTGCTTGTAAATATAATATTTGTATATGTATAATTATATATTTATTAACAAAATATACACATTTTTTTTAATGCACACATCTCTATCAATATATGTTTTATTTTATTTTTTAGGGATTGCATGTATGATATGGGAAATGTTTGTTTCTAAATCTTTAAAGTCAGCTTTAATATTAATAGAAAAGGTAAAAAAATATATAATACTGTTATTGGTAATTATTAATATCTTTTTTTATTTCTAATATATGTCATGAAGTTTATATATTTACTAAGTTCATATAAAATTTGTATATATGTTTACACATATATTTAGATATATGTAAAGATAGGTTAAGTTTAGCTGTATGTTTTTTGATTATTTACATACATATGTGTATATAACTGGTTTATAAAAATATAATAAATAATTAATCTTTTATTTAATTTTTTTTTAATAGGAACATAGTTAATGATAAATACTTTTATAAATTTTAAAAACTAGTATAATATTAAATGTAATGTGTTTTTTTTTTTAATATATAATATTAAAGTATAATATTGTTCAATTAAATACTGATTTCAAGAAATGTTATTTAAAACTTTTGTTTGATGTCTAAGCATTTGTTTGTAGCTGAATATAAATACAAAAGTTTACTGTATGAGAGCAATTGCTATTATTCTTTTGTTGTTTCTGAACTGTTGAAATGTCAAAAATAGCTTGCCAGAAATTTAATCAATTTTAATTTGTGAAGCTATATATATATAGATGAAGAAATTGATTTTGTAGTACTTAAAAATAATCAAAAGAAAACAAACAAGAAAATCGTACGTATTTATAAATAAAGTATTTAAGATGAAAGATAAACTAAACCTGAATAAAAGATAAACTAAATCTGAATAAATTTTTAATGCATAATTTTTTTATTGTTTTCAATATCTATATAGGAAATGAAAAATACATAAAATGAAAGCAATAGAATTTATTTATTGGGAATGTTCTAAATTGTAGAATTTACAGAAAAAAAATGATATTCTGATTTAACAAATGATACATTTATTTGAGACATTTAATAAAAGCAGTTGTAAATATATCAATACATATAATTATGAAATTATTGTAAATAAGATAGTTTAAATTTTAAGTTAGAAATAAATTTTATTAACATATTATATGAACAATAATAATTTATGGTAGTGCATTTTTAAAAAAGGTGATATGCAATAAGAGAAGAGATTTTAATTGTCTATAGTAATGTAAAAGTATATAGAAATTTTATATTAGAACAACGTTTTTTAAAATAATAATTATTACTTGCAATTCAGTTTTCCTAGTGGATGTGCTTTTGAATATCTGTTGGACAAAGTATTCCAAAAAGTATGCAGTTGAATTTGTTTGAATATTAAAATATTGTATTTTTTCCAGATTAAGCTACATGGCTATGTATTTGAATATTTGTTTATAGACATAGTTTTCAAAAAAGTATGCATTTTAATTTATTTAAATATTAAGATATTGTATCTTTTCCAGGTTAAGCTACACTAGCTTTAGTGTGCAAAGAGTGGTTTATAAATGTTGTTTATAATGTGTCTGTTTATTTTGATTATAACATTGTAACCTTGTTTAAGTTTTGGATTCATGGATTAACTAGTGTGGATTATTAGAAATTAATTAAAAATACATTATGATAGTGAAAAACTCGATTAACTTAATTTAATTAATGATGCAGTTTTTTTTATAAGCACAAATCCTCTTTTCCTCTTTCAAATAACAGTGTAAAAGCTACTGCACAGAATTGTTTAATGAAGTTTAAATGGGGGGGGGGGTCTTCTATTAAGGTAATTATTCAATTTTTAATCAGATCATTATTCTTATTCTGTATTTTTTCCATATTTATTAAAATAATGTAATTTTATGGATAGATTTTTTTTTTCTGCTCTTAGTGTGTTATGTTAATCTATTGTATGGTTGTAAAATATGGAAAGATTAAAATTGATGATGTTAATTTTTTAGTTAAATCAGTTTTAGTTTATAAATACATATAGTTGTTAATAATCTTACATGTATATTTATTTAGTTTAAGCACAACAATTTAGTTTAAAATGTTTACATATTTATATACTTATCTCTATAATATTGATTTTTCCCTTCATTTGCATTTGTAATTCAAATTTGCAAACATTTGTTCATCTGCATAAAGAAGTGATTTCTTTCTTCTTTATAACCTAATGCTAAGTGTACTTTTAGGGAAGCTATGATTATGATGAACTTCATGAAAGTGCACTTAGTATTAAGTTATAAAGAAGAAAGAAACCAATTCATTATGCAGACGAACAAATGTTTGCAAATTTGAATACTTATCTCTGTTTATACTTATCTCTATAATATTGATTATACAACATTTTTCATGGTTATTCACTAAATTTCCTTTGTGGATTATCATTGAATGACTGTAGAATCATGATAAATGTTATCATTGAGAGACTATAGAATCATGATAAATATATATACAGTATAGTATGCAGGATAGAGTATTACAGCACGAGATAAATACCTAAAATTTGGAGAGATAAACCAATGCCCCCTAATATTACAATTTACTACACTCAAATGAAAAATGAATTCTCTTTTCATCTTGTCATCTAAGATATTGTATAGATATATAGATTAGATAATAATAACAATACTGGAAAATTTCAAATCAACTGAGTTTATTCAATAACTTCATTTGAATATATATATATATACACACACAGTACATATACTAGTCAATATAAAAATCTTTTTTATTCTGAAGGAAAAAAATATAGCAGAATGCAGAAAGTAGTTATAAAATAATAGGTAAACTATACACATCATCGAAGTTATTAGCAAATAACATGAAAATAATATTTGGTAAATAATCTGGTTGCTTCATTTTACACAGAGCAGTTAATGCTGCTATATTTCATCTTAGAAGTATGTTGTAAAGATTGATAATTTATAACCAGTTAATGGCAGAACTATGAGATACTACTGGAAGCATTTAAATAGCAAGAAAAAAAGATTGGATACTTCTATCATAAATCATTTGGGAATCTAAAATTATTGCATAGGCTGGCTTGAAAAAACTCACTGTGTATGACTTCCTTATCTACAAGCATCTTTAACTTCAGAGATATCAGAACTGCATGGCTTCAGCTGTGATCAAAATTTTAATTAAGTATGACAATACTGGTCAGCTGATAATTAGAAGCAGTATAAAGTGCTATTTCTATTATACATTATTACTTAGTATCACATTGTCATTTTGTTAGTATTTGGATGAACGTTTTCCAGCTTGTATTTTTTCTGATGAATAATATATGGTTGTACACTAACAACATCTTTCATTAGTCTTTACAAATAATTCATATATTTTTTAGATTTTTGATTTCTATGCTTGGACTTTGATGAATAAATTTTTGCAACATTGTGTTACCAAATGAATATTCTAAATGGACACCCATATACCAGGGTATTATTAGAGTTCTTTATCATTGTGCTTCTCATATTTCTGATTGCAATGCAAATCATGTTGATTACATAATATATTGAATGCAGTACATAAATCTGTCTTTTTATCGGTTTACTGTATTTTTTGAGATTGTTTTTTTTTTGTGTGTTGTTTTTTATAGATTAATTATTTTTTCTGAGCAGGTAATTTATATGTGCAATAAAAATTAATACTAGATAAAGTTATTTTGCAATCAGACTCTATATTAATCTTTTAAGATTCTTACTTTGTAATAATTTACATTCTGTTAATTTTTTGCATAGCACACTATTGATGTATTCACATCATATGCATTATACAAAATTAAGTGTTGAATTGCATTTGCAGATTTTATATGTAGTTAATATTTATGTCTTGTTTTTACTAATTTCATAATTTTTAGAGCACTGATTCATTTTTACTTTTTGAATATACTATAAACCATTTTTCTTGTCAATTGTCTTGACCTTTTGAAGGCATGCCCCATCTTCATTTCATGTTCCAGAAATATAAAAGAATATGTAGGAGTTATTTTATTCTGTTATATATATATATATGTTTATATAAATGATTCTAGAACCCAAATTTAATCTAATTTTACTTTGTACTCAAAAAATGCTTGTATATCTTTAAAATTTTTTGGTTTTAGCAGCATTCTGGATAGCTTTTACCTTTTCTAAGTTTGAATATTTGCCTCTATTGTTTATGATATGTCCCAGAAACTTGATTTCAGTGCTAAACCAAATATTCTTCAAAATGTTTAATCTAGCACCATTTTTTTTTTTACTTTAGCACAAACTTTATACATGCATGTTAACAGTTCATTCTCTGTTTCAGCAGTTATTAGATGTCATCAAGCTAAGGAATAACTCATTTTATCCCCTGCAACAGGCTGTCTATCTTTGCTTGAAACCAATTGCGTAATTAAGAATATAAATATATAACATTAGTGATATCTTTCTTTCAGTTGATGTAAGTTATAAAGGATACCATTAAATAAGTTAAAATGTTATAACATTTCAATTGCTTTTTCTCATTAGATGTCACTAAAGCCAATGCAAATTTGGTTATCTTTTAATTAACATAGAGAAAATCTGTAAAAAAAAAAACATCTTAATACCAAAGTATATAATTTTTTAATACATAAAATATAAAATTATTTTTATGAAAAAATAGCCTATATATATATTATAACGAAGATAAAAACTTTTTGGGATTGTACTGCATATTAATTTTCTATATTAAATAGAAAATGCTTTTAATCAGCTTTTACATCATATATTTTTTAGAAATTGAATATACTCCTGACTAAAATACTAGCTACTTTAGAAAAATATGATTTATGAACTATATGAGATTCTATTGAAATTTTAAAAAGACCAAACAGTTTAAATAAGTGTGATGAATTCAGCCATATGGAAGCTTATCATTTTATCTCTTTCTTCTTCTAGAATCGTTTTTAATAAATCAGCTGACTGTAAAACAAAAAGAACTACAATACTTTTTATTAATCCATCTATTTTAATTGGAGAACTATTGTATATATTGTAATATTTTCCACATCTTGCTAGGTCTCTGTTACACATAAAATGCGTGAGTTGATCAAGTTATGGAAAAAGAAGAACGTTTCATTCCTATTTCTAAAAACATAACTATATTTCCTGATCAACTCTACCTAGGAATTATTATGATTTACACTATCATTGGAATCAGCTTTTATTTCTTTTATAAGGGTGCCTGGATTTGTATAAGAATCATCTGAAATCTGTCGCATTGCGTCTCGAAAATTGAAAAGAAAATTGTTTGTAAATGAATCGGTATCATATTTTACCGTTACTAAGATTATTTCTAGATATTATTCCTGGGATAAGTCAACACATATTGGAAAAGATAAATTGTCTGTTCTAATAAACTAATCTTACAAAATTTAATAATAAACAATAATAACTATTATTAATAACGTACAGTACAATGAAAAAGTAAAATCTTTTATTCTAACAAACTTGAAATATTTTTTTAAGTTAAATAATTAAATAATATTGGAAAGTACATACACTAATGCAGATAATGAATCAATTAATAAATAAAAAAAATATTTAAAGTTCTTAGTTAAACAAGAGTCTCTTGAATAATAAAATTTAAAGTCTTTATCAGGATTATTTTAAGCTTACTTTTAAGAATTATTTGCAAACTTTCATTTTGTCACAATCAGGAATAGTTAATCTTAACTTACCGGTAAGTTTAGTGAGTTCACGAAGATTGTAGATTACTATGCATAGTTTTTTCTTTGTGTGGGATCTTGGTCTATCCTACTGGTTGGTCAAGAAATCTTTTCTGGTGTCCATCTTCAGGAATTATTTCAGCGTAGAATGGTCCTGGATATAATATTGTTATCCAGGACCAACCATAGGAAAAACACAAAGCAAGATGTTGATCAAACTAGTCTTTTCTTTTTTATATTCGAGGTCCAGTTTTCAGACTTCTGCGCATACTTTTTGTTTCTGTCAAAAATACACGTGGATAATCCTGTGTGCATTCTTTTATATTTTTCAGTTACAAAGTCTTTTATTTTTTTAGAATAATTCTGCCATCTTTAATTAGCTAAAAAGATTTTTCTTTTAACTTATCTGGATTAGTAATTTGTGTGTCTTTGGTTCTTTCCAATTTTTACTTTTATTTTTAATTAGATAAAAAAAATATGGACGAAAAATTTAACTTTCATTGTACATTTTAAAAAATAAATTATACAAACAAAAAACAATTTAATTGCATCTTTTTAATAAGATTGCTAAATTTACTTTTTCTTATACCAAATGCCAATATATTTGTACCATATACAAATAAACGGTAAATACCACCGGGGCCAGGAGATGAGAATAAAACAGGGGTTTAAACTAATTATATTCTTAAGCTTTAAGTCTGTATTCATGTGTTTTTTTTTCTATTAGCATGTTGATATATTTCTTAGACTCATTCACAAGTGACAAGTGGCTTTAATGCCCAATTTTGGGTTTAACAGGGCGGGAATGAGAAACATTTCCAGTCCTTTCCGCTCAAGCGTAATACTAACACTAAGAAGCCCAAGTTATAAGCACAAATGAGCATTGCTCATCATTTTGAGTCTTATAGGCTTGTGGCAACTTGGTCCGCCCTCCCCTTTCTCAGGATCCCTGCTAGAAATAGACATGGGCATTTAAAGATAGTCTTATGTTATATATTGCTTACAAGGACTCGGGGCTATGCATTTTCCCCTCTCCAGTAACCACCTACCTGGTCAAATAGCTGTGACTTACATCTACATCAGCCGTGATCGTGTTTTTTTTAGACATATTTAAATATATATATATATTCTTTCTGTAAGTCATATTAAAAAATATTTTTATATTTGTATAATTAGGGTTTAATTAGTTAGTTTTTTTTAAACTACTATTTATTCTCCGGTTATGGGTTTTTGGGTCATCATTGTAATGTTCTTTATACCATTACAACGTATCTCAGGTTGTGGTTGTTGTATCGAAGCCCCATTTTAGACGGCATTGTAACATTTTCCACACCTGGCTAGGTCTCTGTTACATATAAAATGCGTGAGTTGATCAAGTTATGGAAAAAGAACATTTCATTCCTATTTCTAAAAACATAACTATGTTTCCTGATCAACTCTACCTAGGAATTATTACAATTTATGCTATCGATGGAATCAGCTTTTATTTTTTTTATAAGGGTGCCAGGATTCATATAAGAATCCGCTAAAATCTGTCACATCACATCTCGAAAATTAAAAAGAAAAATGTTTGTAAATTAATCGGTATCATATTTTACTGTTACTAAGATTATTTCTAGATATTATTCCTGGGATAAGTCAACACATATTGGAAAAGATAAATTGTCTGTTCTAATAAACTAATCTTACAAAATTTAATAATAAACAATAATAACTATTATTAATAACGTACAGTACAATGAAAAAGTAAAATCTTTTATTCTAACAAACTTGAAATATTTTTTTAAGTTAAATAATTAAATAATATTGGAAAGTACATACACTAATGCAGATAATGAATCAATTAATAAATAAAAAAAACATTTAAAGTTCTTAGTTAAACAAGAGTTTCTTGAATAATAAAATTTAAAGTCTTTATCAGGATTATTTTAAGCTTACTTTTAAGAATTATTTGCAAACTTTCATTTTGTCACAATCAGGTATAGTTAATCTTAACTTACCGGTAAGTTTAGTGAGTTCACAAAGATTGTAGATTACTATGCATAGTTTTGTCTTTGTGTGGGATCTTGGTCTATCCTACTGGTTGGTCACGAAATCTTTTCTGGTGTCCATCTTCAGGAATTATTTCAGCGTAGAGTGGTCCTGGATATAATATTGTTATCCAGGACCAACCATAGGAAAAACACAAAGCAAGATGTTGATCAAACTAGTCTTTTTTATATTCGAAGTCCAGTTTTCAGACTTCTGCGCATACCTTTTGTTTTTGTCAAAAATACACGTGGATAATCCTGTGTGTATTCTTTTATATTTTTCAGTTACAAAGTCTTTTATTTTTTTAGAATAATTCTGCCATCTTTAATTAGCTAAAAAGATTTTTCTTTTAACTTATCTGGATTAGTAATTTGTGTGTCTTTGGTTCTTTCCAATTTTTACTTTTATTTTTAATTAGATAAAAAAAATATGGAAGAAAAATTTAACTTTCATTGTACATTTTAAAAAATAAATTATACAAACAAAAAACAATTTAATTGCATCTTTTTAATAAGATTGCTAAATTTACTTTTTCTTATACCAAATGCTAATATATTTGTACCATATACAAATAAACGGTAAATACCACCGGGGCCAGGAGATGAGAATAAAACAGGGGTTTAAACTAATTATATTCTTAAGCTTTAAGTCTGTATTCGTGTGTTTTTTTTCTATTAGCATGTTGATATATTTCGTAGACTCATTCACAAATGACAAGTGGCTTTAATGCCCAATTTTGGGTTTAATACGGCGGGAATGATAAACATTTCCACATTCACCTGTGTCCTTTCCGCTCAAGCGTAATACTAACACTAAGAAGCCCAAGTTATAAGCATAAACGAGCATTGCTCATCATTTTGAGTCTTATAGGCTCGTGGAAACTTGGTCCTCCCTCCCCTTTCTCAGGATCCCTGCTAGAAATAGACAGATGGGCATTTAAAGATAGTCTTATGTTATATATTGCATACAAGGACTCGGGGCTATGCATTTTCCCCTCTCCAGTAACCACCTACCTGGTCAAATAGCTGTGACTTACATCTACATCAGCCGTGATCGTGTTTTTTTTAGACATATTCAAATATATATATATATTCTTTCTGTAAGTCATATTAAAAAAATATTTTTATATTTGTATAATTAGGGTTTAATTAGTTAGTTTTTTTTAAACTACTATTTATTCTCCGGTTATGGGTTTTTGGGTCATCATTGTAATGTTCTTTATACCATTACAACGTATCTCAGGTTGTGGTTGTTGTATCGAAGCCCCATTTTAGACGGCATTGTAACATTTTCCACATCTGGCTAGGTCTCTGTTACATATAAAATGCGTGAGTTGATCAAGTTATGGAAAAAGAACATTTCATTCCTATTTCTAAAAACATAACTATGATTCCTGATCAACTCTACCTAGGAATTATTACAATTTATGCTATCGATGGAATCAGCTTTTATTTTTTTTATAAGAGTGCCAGGATTCATATAAGAATTCGCTAAAATCTGTCACATCACATCTCGAAAATTAAAAAGAAAAATGTTTGTAAATTAATTGGTATCATATTTTACTGTTACTAAGATTATTTCTAGATATTATTATTCCTGGGCTTAGTGAACACATATTGACAAAGATAAATTATCTGTTCTAATAGACTAATCTTACAAAATTTAATAATAAACATTAATAACTATTATTAATAACGTACAATGAAAAAAGTTGATAAAAGTAAAATCTTTTATTCTAACAAACTTAAAATATTTTTTTAAGTTAAATAATTAAATAATGTTGGAAAGTACACACATTAATCCAAATAATGAATCAATTAATAAAAAAAAAACAGTTAAAGTTCTTAGGTAAACAAGAGTCTCTTGAATAATAAAATTTAAAGTCTTTATTGGGATTATTTTAAGCTTAACTTTCATTTTGTCATAATCAGGAATAGTTAATCTTAACTTACCGATAAGTTTAGCGAGTTCACGAAGATTGTAGATTACTATGCATAGTTTTTTCTTTGTGGGAGAATGAGTTCGGCCATTGGTTATAAGTTGATCTTGGTTTATCCTACTGGTTGGTCACGGAAGCTTTTCTGGTGTCCGTTTTCAGGAACGATGTCAGCAAAAGCCCCGGTCCACTCCAACATGCAGAATTATTTCAGCATAGAGTGGTCCTGGATATAATATTGTTATCCAGGACCAACCATAGGAAAAACAGACAAAACAAGACGTTGATCAAACTGGTCTCTTCCTTTTTATACTCGAGGTCCAGTTTTCAGACTTCTGCATATACCTTTTGTTTTTGTCAACAATACACGTGGGTAATCCTGTGCATTCTTTTATATTTTTCAGTTACAAAGTCTTTTATTTTTTAGAATAATTCTGCCATCTTTAATTAGCTAAAAAGATTTTTCTTTAACTTATCTTGATTAGTAATTTGTGTTTCTTTTGTTTTTTCCAATTTTTACTTTTATTTTTAATTAGATAAAAAAAAAAATATGGTTGAAAAATTTAACTTTCATTGTACATTTTAAAAAAATAAATTATACAAACAAAAAAAAAATTTAATTGTGTTTTTTTAATAAGATGTTAAATTTACTTTTTCTTTGCTTTTCCCAAACGCCAATATATTTGTACCATACATAAATAAACGGTACAATATATATGAATAAAAGGTCATTAATTCAAACCCAATCTTATTATTACTCGAGACATAACATTTCTCCATTACATTAGCCTTGACAAAGATGAATGTAATTTTGGTGAAATGTTGGCAATCTAATTCATTGAAGGAATAATTTCTCTACACAAAAAACTACATAGTACAACCCAAAAAAGGTTTTTATTTACAATATATATATATAAATATATATGAACATATTGATTATATACATTTATTCAAATATTTTTATGATGAAAAGATATTTATATATGATTTTCAAATAGAAAATTCCTCATATAACTAAAAAATGTTTTGATTGGTTGTATAGTTTGCATTTTCTTCTTGAAAGAGACAATCCACTATATTTCTCCACTGCATATTTCAGAGCCAATCATAAACAATCAAATATATTATTATATCTGGTATTTCAGGATAATCACCATTCATCTTTTTCAGAGCGAAGGTTTTTTTAAATTATAAGTATATTCTTAGAACTTAAGAAAGCATAAGCTCTGAAAAGGTTTGCTGTTATTATACTGAAATATTATTTATTGTTGTTTTTTTTTTTTTTAAGATTATTGCTATATATTTTGTAGAAAAATATCTGGTTGATTTCGTAATACACAATAGAAAAATGCATCAAAATATCATTTCTTTTAAAATTATTCAAGAACAGATGATTCTACTTGCCAAAATAATTTTAGCCATCTGCATGGAGTTATCTATTCAAAATTCATGTCCAAAGATTATTATATATCTATATGTTGGTGTGGTGTCGCTATATGTGTATATTGTCTTCCTTCTAAATTTGTAAAATGAAAATTATAAAAAAATAATAACAGGAAAATAAAAATCCTTTTGCTTTATTTTTAATGTTTATTTTCACTCTATCTAATTCTCTATTACTAATGGTTTTTTGTTTTTTTTGCATTTTGAAGAAGTTGAAGATTAGATTTGTATGTCAAATATGGATATTTTATCTGAATTTAACAGTTGTCTTTTTTTTTCAAAAAAAGCTAAGTCTGGTAATTGATAATAAATCTTTTATTGCTTTCCTTATTAGGAAAAGATCCCTAATGATGCTGCTAAGATGTGGGTCACAGTAACTAGTATTATTCTCTTTTCTGTGAGTACTAGAAATTATGGAATTTATCTTATCCCTCATTATGAATGGTTTGATTCTTTTAGTTCCCTTTTATGAGAGTTGTCTAGAAAGTAATGCTTTGCTTTTTTTTTTTAAAAAAAAGTTATTAAGAATGTGCTTATATGCAAGAATGTTAATTATAAATAATCTGTGATACATTAAGGGAAAAAAAGTTTGTTGCATTTAAATGTTTTAATGTCCCTACAGTATTTGTAGAACTTCTGTAATCCATCAAAATATAATGAAAGGAAGTTTGCAACTATCAAATTTGTCTTTTGTAAAGCATGGCAAGTACCCCCTCTTTTTTTTAGTTTGCATTATTTTTGAAAAAACTAATATTTTGTTAGTTTTTACTAATAATTTATTGTTTATTGATTAATATGTAATATGATCGTCTAAAGATTTGTAATGATGGCATTCAACTATTTCCATTATTTAATTGAATTGTTAAATGTCTTTAGAAACTTTCAAATTTTATTATTTTTTTCTTAATACATTCAAACTGTTTGCCACAATACTAGATTAATATGGTATATAATATTTCAAGTGGTTTTACTTTCTACTTCAAGTGTTACTGGCCTGACTAGTGACAGCTAGCATGAGAGTTGAACTAATGACATTTAGTTTCATGAATACGGAATTAAAGAAGCTGCACACATAACAGTGGAAAATAATCCATAAATCAGCTTCCATAACATTTGGAAATCACTCATTAACCTTATTTTTGAAAGAAAAAAATTAAGAAATCAGAGCTCTCATAGGTAAGTATATAAAAAATTGTTCGACTATTGTTTTTGACAAAATATTCTCATTGTTTAACATATTACCTTAAATTCAGTATTAATGAGCCTAATGCTGATTCAATTACTGTGCTAATTGTCACTGGTTCAGGCTAGAGGAAAATAATTCCACCTGAAATGTTGTGTTCCTTACTAATGTGTGTTTTTATTAATACTTGAATATATTTAGAAAAGTATAAATAAAATTTCAATTTTTCTGAAAATATTTAACTATTCAACTAGATGATGGAAATAAGCCAACATATATCTACAAGAATTATTAATATATAATGTTTGTTATATAAGCTTTTGTTTTGCATTTACATTAGAAACTTATAGAAAATAGTTCTCTTGCACTAGTCTGTCATAAAATTAGTTAGAAAATTTTGTTAATTTAACTATATATTTCATTTCACATTAGTATATTAGTTTTTTTTCCTGCTATTATATTTATTATGCAGAGTATCTTAAAAGCATTAAAATGTATGAATCATACAATGATCAATAGTAATATTAACTTTATTTATTTACTGTGTTCAATGATTGCATTGTGATTTTGATAAATAAGCAATTATTTTAATATGAACCAATAATAATAATCCTAATAATAAACAATATTATCATATTAGGCAAGATATTTTTTTTTATGATCTATCTATTTGAGAAATTTACAGTTTGGTCAATAAATTAAAACTGCTATACTTAAACTGTCATTTGAGTGGATAAATGCCACTTGACATTCAGGGCAATTAAGCATACAATTATTTTAGTTCTTTATAGCATTCATAAAAGCCTTCAATGTGCTTATTGAAAGTTTATAATATAAAATATTAAATTATAAAATCTAAAACTACAGAAGTTCTTTTGGTTATTATCTTTACATTTTTGATTATATATAGAATTGATTTGAAGAGATAAACTTAACAATTTGACAAATTCATATAGAGTAAATTTAGGCAGGAAATTTACAAATATTTGATGTGAACACCATTAGTTCATGCAAAATATCTAAGTAATATATCATTGCCTGCTATGCGTAATATAGCATGATATATGCTATTTTCATTAATCACAAGTGAATTTTTTTGGATTTAGTAATTATTATTAACCACTGCAGTGTTGTGCATAGTTTTTGATAAATCTTTAAAAAAAAAAAATCATATAAAACTTGATGTTGAATAATTTAGAATTAATAATTTGTCTGCTGTATGTGGTTTAAGGCATTTATAGAATATCAGACTGGAAAATGAAATCGTCAGATCTATTTCAGTTCTGCACTCAAACTTCTTATGAACTACTGAGTAATAAAACCATTCAATTATTTCATTTTTACTCTATATGAATTGGTGTTGTGTTTGAGTGCCAGATTCTGGAGTGGAAAATTCTTGGAGTGATTCTAGTTCTGTCACTTCTGTTCTTTGAACTTAGTTATGAATTCCTAAGCAATAAAGCCATTTTATTATTTTTTTAATAATTAGTCTCTTATAGCCAATATAAATATCTCATTGAGGGATTCGCTATATGCAAAGCATGCAGAACATTTCTAATTTTTTTAATTTTTATACGGCATTGGTCTTTATAGAAGCATTCTATTACAACTTGATTTAAACTTTTGATTAATGTCCATATCTGTGGATGATTATTTCATTTTTTGTTTTTTTATGGATTTGTAGTAAATAAGAAAAAATAGTCATTTATTGGTTTTCAGAAAAAAAACTTATTTGTCGCTCTTTAAACAAAAGTCTTCCAATATTTAATTTTTATTTGAGATCAAAGTTCTGAAGATAATTTATGTATTTAATATGTGAATATATATACAATTAGAATATAATGATATAAATAGTAATTGTTATAATCAGATATAATTACTTAAGAAAGATCATTTTCTAATGTTTCATAAATATATAACAAAATACAATTACTTGTCTATATAGCTGTTTAATATTTTAATTAGAGAACTGGTTTACATCGGGAAATACAATTATATTTTCTTATAAAGACCAGTCCTGTGGTTGAAATGTTAAATTGTTGTGCAAACAAGTAATTATATTTTGTGTTTTATTTATGTATTTTCTTTTATTAGTTTATATATTTTTTGCATCCATATACATGTATATATGCAAAAGATCCTCACTTATGTAGTCTGTAAGTACGAGATAAAAAATACTGATGAGAAATCTACTTTGAGATTACTTTCCCGAATAATGAAAATAACATTTAATTAGTATTTTAATATAATTGAACACAAGTATTTACCTTTTAGATTTGCATCAGTTTATAATGATAGTAACAATAATCAAATTTTGAACTCTTTTAATGAATCTGGTATTTATATTGAAAAAAAAATTAAAAAAAAGAAAATTTTAAAATGCCAACTATAAATCAAACAATTTTTTTTAAAAAAATGTGATTGTAGTAAATATTTGGTAAAGAATTAACATTTAAAAAAGTTTTGCAATTCCTAAGAATTATATTTTTAAATCAATCATTTAAAGAATCTGTACTTTGAAACAAAATCTTATTTAAAATTATGAATAATGAGGATCTCCTGTATATACACATGTAGTTATAAAAATTAAATACTGCCTAATGTTATGCTATCAATTAAAAAATAAAATAGAAATTTATATAATGCTATAATACTAGCCAAAACAATAACATTTTATTAAAATTCTTCCACAACCATGGTTTCTTCTATTAACAAATAGAACTTCTCAAGATTATTTGAGAAGATCTATATATTAGTAGATGAAACCATGGCTCTGGAAGAATTTTAGTTAAATTTTTTGTTTTGGCTAATATTGTAGTGTCATATGAATTATAGTTGTAATTATTATATTATTGATATATATATATATATTATTATTATTATTATGGTATTGTTTTATTATTATTGATATATATATATATATTATTATTATTATTATGGTTTTTTTTTTTTTTTTTTTTTTTTTTTTTTTATGGTATTGTTTTATTGATATATGCACACAATTTATAAATATTCATTTTAAATGTATCTATATTTTTTAAATAAATGAATATAACTTATAATAATATCAATTTTTAATGTGATGTTTGCTTTTGAAAAAGATATTCTGCACTGAAAATGCATTAAGGTTATATTTCACATTTTTAATATTTTTCTATGCAAAAAACATTGATGTAATTGAATATAGAATATTACACATAAGTGATGGAGTTATCATAATTCAGTTACTTAATTTAATAAATACTTATTTTTAGTAATACTTTTAATTTTTATAATTTCATCATTAATATTTATTTGAGAAATATCACAATTTCATTTTTTAAAATTATCCCAAATAATTTTTCAGTATTCAGAACATTAATCTAGACACTTCTGTTCAAATTCATGTTAGATGTACACAGTGTTATAAAATAGATGTATGAAATATTTGAAAATTGAACAAAGAAAGAAAAAGGAATAATATATTTCTGAAAACAAAACAAAAAAGTGTTAGGTATTTATGAAGCCATAAGGCAATGAAGAAGAGATAAGTAAATATGTTAGATTTTATTATTACAAAAATAACACTTAATAGTATTCTAGACATTGTTAGTAATATGGCTAAAAACTGTTACAAGGGATTTTATTAGTGGTTAGGTTTATGTAAAACTAGTTGATTCTTTGTAAGTAAGATAGAGATTATATAGAAAAAAAATTGAAAATTAATCAAAATATACTATGAAAAGTAGATATGAATGTTTAAAGAAAAGAAGAAAAAAATTATGACACTACTGATTAAAAAAGAGAGGGATGAATAATAGTTAGGTTTTTTTTTTTAAAAAAAAAATGGAATGATAATAAATATTTGATTTAAAGGATGTAAGAAAGAATTTACTCATAGAAAGAACTGACAGAAATAAATATTAATTAAATTACGCATTGATCCTAAATAATTTTTGGCGCATTCTAAAGCTGCTATAGATTCTGAATATAACTTACTGTTTATAGAATTGTGATTTAATTTTAAGAAAATTAGATTTGAGATAAGAAAGAAATGTATAATTTGTTAAATTATAAGGTATGTAAATGAGCAAATACTGAATACATTAGTTAGAATGGAATTGTAGATAATATAAGATTAAACTACTAAGTAAATCCCTTCAGAAAATAAAAATTATTCAAGCAAGTTGGTTAAAAGAGCAAAAAAAAGTTTGAAATTGATATGGGATAATTTATAAAATAATTGTTAGAAGAAAATGAAATATATATATATTAAAAAAGATAAGGACATATGTAGAAAGCTTGAAAATGAAATGACAAGAGAAACAGATAAAATTAGGGAAGATTATTTAAAAAAAAAGAATATTGAGAGATTAAGAAATTGCAAAAAAAAAAAGTAAATATGATTTGCACTATAGGTAGTAATAGCTTGATAGGGAAGAATATATTTCAGGAATGAAAATTTTATTAAGATGAAGTATTTGAAAATCCTGTTACAATGAGTTGGATTTAAATAAAATGTTAAATTTTAATAATCAGGTTATATTCTTTATAAAATAAAGAATAAATTAATGCATTTTCCAATCAGGAATAAAAAAAAATGGGTATGGTGGTTTTTTTTTGATAATGTGTTTGTTTGTTTGTTTTCAGATTGGTAAATCCCCTAAGGATAGATTATGTAGAAAGGTGAGTATTCATTTTATAAATATATTTTAATTCTTGTTACATTGTTAACTTTATAGAGTGTTATTTATTAATAGTACGATGTAAGTTAACTGATTATGTAATTCATGTGTGCTTCTAAATTATCATCTCGTGATAAAAAAAAAAAAAACATATTGTAATCACAATTTCATAACAAAGGAGATATCTTTATGTTATATGTGTGAGATTTAGATAATAATGAGAATTTTTAATTATATATATACTTAATATGGTTTTAGACCTAGGAAAGGAACTGGAGAAGCAATAACAAAAGAATGATTTTGCTAAGAAGATTGGAAATGAATAGGAAATCTTACTAGACTTTGACAAAATGGATTGACTGTTGTTGTTAAAATGATGAAGAATATATATCTTGATTGGAAAGATAGATAGTTAATTTTAAATTTATATAAATGACAAAATACATAAATAGTTATAAATAGTTGCAAAACTAATGCTAATATAAAAAGAGGTGTGAGGGAAGGCTTTTCATTATCACCTTACTTATTCAATTTTTTTATTGAGTTCTTAATAAGAATTATAAAAAAGAAAACTAAAAGAAGTAAAATTATTGGTAGGCATATTCATTGTATTCATTCCATAGATGATAAAGCATTATTTATAGGTTCAGAAAAAGCAATGAATAAAATATTTAAGATATTAAATATGCTTATAGAATATTTTAAATTAAAGATAAATATTAATAAAACTAGGATGATGGTGATGGACAGACAAGATAAAAAAGTCTGAAAGTTCTAAATACTTATCTTATCTGAGCAGTATGATTTTGTGATGACAGTAATTGTTTTGTTGAGATTAAAAGAAGAGTAATGTTAGAGAAACATGTTTCTCAAAATAAAAAACTTTATTACTAAATAAAAATATGGATACAAAAATAGAATGAAATTCATTAAAACCTACATATTAATTTATGGTTGTGAGATATAAATAATCCTTAGAAAACAAGAAAGAATAAGATTGGAAGAAATAGAAATGTGGCTTTGCAGAAGATTACTAGAATGAGTTGGATGGAAAAGAAGACTAATGATGTAATATGAATCAAATTTGGAATAAAAAAGGAAATAACTACTGAATGTGATAAAAAGGTGAAAATTAGGTTTTTGGGTCATATTTTAAGACTTGAAAGGTTTTTATAAAATATTTTGGAAGGCAAAATTTATGAAATGACTTGTCGATGATAGAATAATGTGGCTGCAATGACAAGACATTCCTTTTAGAAACTGATGATCATTTATATGTGATATCGATATATTTTATGATTTAATAATGAATTTATTCTTTTGATATATACTGATAAATAAAAGGAAAAAATGAATTCACATACATATTATGTAATTTGTTGGCTAATTAATTATGATTTCATCATATGATGAAGTTTGTTTTCCATGCGGTGATAGTGTTTTCATTGAAAAGACATGGTATTAGAACAATAGGCTGTAGGCATATTGGGAACTTACATACATATATCACATGATCACAATTTCTTATGCTTACACAAGTTCTTTTACACAGAGGCTAATCTCTCCATACATTAGCACCACCACTGCAAGCCAGAGTAATCAATGGATGCAAGAAGGTTTGTGCATAAAATCTCTATCTAGTGCCTACTCTTCCAATAATTCCAAAGTAGTTTCTAAGTTGTGGCTTTTATCAGTGAGGAGCATTGGATCTGAGAACACTGCACCTAGATCTTAGGATCCAAATCAAACCAGCAGCCACTTTTTACCTTATTAATTAATTATAAAGCTTTGGGTGTAAAATGAAAACACATTAAGGTTTTCAATTCAAGCTCATTAGCTTGTATAGTTGTATAGATCTGAACTCAGTTCAGCATTTATACTTTTTGATATCTTGGTTCTTGAATAACCACAATCACCATAATCCTATTGGGCAGGATTCGTTTTAAACCACTAAACATTATATGATCACCATTTCTTATGCTTACCTAAGCTGTTAACACAGAGGCTAAACTATCCGTGCAGGCCAGAATAATCAATGGATGCAAGTTGATTTGTTCATAAAATCACTATCTAATGCCTACTTAGCCTATATCCCCCGACTAGTTTCTAGCTTGTGGCTTTCATCACTGAGGAGCCTTGGATCTGAGAGGACTGGACCTAGATCTCAGAATTGAATACAATCTTCAAGGAGCCACTTTTTACCTTATTAGAACCAAAGAGACCAAAAAGTATGGATGCTGAACTTAGTTCAAATCTGTACAACTATACAAGCTTAATGAGCTTGAATTGAAAGCATTACTGTATTTTCATTTTGCACTCAAAACTTTGTAGTTAACTAATAAGGTAAAAGATGGCTGCTGGAAAGTTGCATTGATTCCTAAAATCTAGATGCAGTGCTCTCAGATCCGAAGCTCCTCACTGATGAAAGCCACAAGCTAGAAACTAGTCTGGTGATATTGGATAAGTAGGCACTAGATAGGGATTTGGGGCACAACCTTTTTATATCCATTGATTACTCTGGCTTGCATTGGTGGCTCTACTGTATGGAGAGTTTAGCCACTGTGTTACATACTTGTACAATGTGTATATAGTTTCATTACTCGTCATACACTTCAAATCAAGATTTTATTTCTGGATGATTCAACCAAGAAATTGTTCATATAACCAAAGATTTATAGTAAAAAAATAAAAAAAACCCAAAAACAATGAAAGCAGCCGAATTTGGATTTACTTAAATATTATTGGAATCTCATCATCAGCTTAAGGATAATTTATGGTCATGCATTTGTCTGCTTCAGAAATGGAATTTAAAGCTATTAATTTGATTTTGGACAATATAAATCATAAACCACATAGGTAAATGATTGCCCCATCTATGAATGTAGAAAGAAAAAAATTAAAGAGGCAGTTCTTATAAATTATATAAAAGATTCTAATTAAATAAACAATCTGCTGTTATTAATATATATAGTTTCTGGAAAATAATATGACATTTGTTTTTCATCTGCATAAGTTCATTTGAAATGAGCAAAAAGTTTAAAGTTTGTGGCTGATTATTCCAAAGTATAAAATATAACGTGCTAAAATGCACTAACCCACAAATCTGAATACAAAGAAATATTAATACAGATAGACAAACTAAATATCTGTATCTATGTATGTGGCTAAGCGCTTTCGAGGGCCAGGGTTCTCATATTCATAGCCATCTTTCAAATAAATTAATTAAGAGCGATGCAAATTTATACAAATGAGATAGTTACATATTTCATTTCCTGGATATCTTATAACAAGAATCTTTTCTGTTTATTGAGTTGCTATCTCTAGTGATAAAGTAAGCTTTTATCTTTCTCTTGAGATCGTGCCACTCTCTGCAAATAACCACTGTGTCTTTAGGTTGGCAATCATGACCAGCTGAGCTGCGGTGCTGTACAAAAACTGAACTATAAGAAGTGTTTGTCAGTGCTTTATTATAGGAGTATGTGTGTTGGGATATCCTAGTGGACAGAGAGGCCCTGGTCTCACCATAAATATGATGCAGTACAAAGTGTTTTAGGACAAGCAAGATAAACTACCTGAGGTATCAGCGAAGGTAGTAAGCAATCTTTGGTATTATATTGATTAGTTTGTTAGAGTTGGGGAGTGGGGATGAAAGCATAAATGATACTTATTATTGAATATGTTTTTTATGCACATTAGGCAGATAAGGGAGTAGAAATCTTTGGCCATGTTAGTAGCATGGTTATTTATTTTGGAGCAAAATTGCCTTATTTTCTTATTGATTAAAAATCAACCTTTATCAAGTTGTTCCTATATGACACTAGGTTAGCTTTTTTGTCATGCTTAGAACTTACAAAGAATTATATTTCTATAGAGAAAGGAAGTTAAGCCAGAGAGTTTGCGGTTAGGTGGTGAATTGGAGAGGAGATGAGAGTGGCCTCTGACCTCAAGGGATTTGACGAGCATCTTATAATTAAGATGTATGCGCTCTTGCTGAATGTATATATCCAGGTATTTGACTTGTTTGTGGCTGCTTTTGTGTTCTGTGTTGAAAGTAAGGCCCGTACTGTTTTGGAGTCATCAACATATTTAGTGTAGACAATAAGTAGGCTAGTGTCTTGATATCTTGGGGATTATTTGTTTTTCAAAGTGATTTAATACTATGCTCAAGATGTTTAACTATATATTACACATATTTACATATGTGAAACTCTGCAATTTATAAAACAGGAATTGAATAGAATAAAAAAAAAAACAATTATTTAATATCTAATGGATTAACAATAAGCAACCAAAAAAAATATGTAAATATGTGTAATATATAGTTAAACATCAATATTTTTCTAAGAATATTCACAGTTTTAGTATAATTTTTTTTTTCATTTTAACTCATGTATGTATTTTGAGAGTTTTTTTTAAATGTAATGGTGTTTTTTTATCAAGATGATTTACCCTATGATTTTGTATTTAATAAATAGTGGATAGATCACAGAAGAAATACTTTTAAATATCAACTTAGCCTGTATCATCTTCCTCTATTTGTTTATTATGTTATTGATTATAATCTTCTTGTTATTATTTTATTCTGAAATTGGAATTTTTTTAAGCAAGAAAATGTCAAATGAGTAAAAGATATATATATTTGTCTGTGCCTCTGAACTTTTTTTTTTCCAAAATTAGTACATATCATAAAATTATTAGTTTCATATTGTGACTTTTTTGTATTATTTTTTAATACATTTATTTGTATAGCATGATTTTGGCTTGAAAAGTAATATCTATACATGGGGGGGTTATAGATAGTATTAATTTTAATTTCTTTTTTCTCTTTCTTTCTCTTTATATATATAACATAATTAATTTTACAAAATTCAACCCAATAATAATATAATTAAAATTTAAAAAAGTAAAATCTTATTAAAATCATATAATGTTCATTCAAGTATGAATCTCCAACTTTACATAATTTGTATATATTTACAAAATTATATTGCTTTTTCAACAAATTTATTCATCATATTTATTAAATATGTCTCTTTGTTTTTTTACCCCTTCAAACCATTTTTCACATATAAAATAAATACACTGTTAAAACAAGAACTGCCATTATAAATAATTATATATATATACTAGAAATAGACCCATTGCATATTGCTAGCTCTTGGCTATGCTGTTTGAAATTCAGATTTTATTTACAAAGTAGCATTGCTGAAAAAATATAATGTTGGGGGTGGGGTGGGGTGAAAATTTAAATATATGTATACAATTTAATATTAATTTTTTTAATTATTATATTTGTATGATTTTTATTGAATTATTTTTTTTTCTCTCTCTCACTATATTTATTTAGTATGTTAGTATGAGTGACTTTGCTTTGGAAAAGTTTGTCCAACTTTCAAGAAGTCTACTGGAAATAATAGTGCAGGTAAATAAAAGTTCATAAAATTTGTATATATATATATTTCTGAATCAATAAGGTGTTAAAAAGATATATCTAACATTACAGATATCATTCATTGAAATATTTAATAATGAACTTATAATACTATATTGCTATATAATAAAACAAAAACTGATGTTAATTTTATAAAGTTAACAGTACTTCAATATTAATTATATAAATAAATATTAAACTGTATCTATCTTACATGTTCACCATTTTCAGCAGTTTCTTAATTTATAAATATGCTTTCGAAAATAATAGACATACCATAAATTATTTGGTTATAGCTTAATATTTATTTATATTAATTACTATTGGTATATGTTTTAAGGCTAGTACTAGTTTTGTTTTATTAATTATATCTATTATATTATATTTCTATATGATATAAAGTGATTTGTTATTATTGATATTTTATATATGAATAATATTTTTCTAATAATTTTAATAAATCCATAAATAAATCATGACTATTAAATGTGTAATTTTTAATATAAACTTATTCATAGATCAACTAAGTTTGAATATTAGAATTTAATTTGGTTTATCATTTGAAACTATAAGCTAGTTAATGGTTATAAAAATCATTGCTAATATAAAAAGTTATCATAGCTTAGTTCATTTAATCAGATAAAAATAGTCTTTTTTTTTTTCTTCTCATCAATGAATTGACATTGTTAGTAAGTTTGTTAAAATGATTCTTTAGGAATCTGACTTAGAATTATATTAGCATATTTGAAATTAGTTGGCCCATGATCAGGTTGATAAATAATGTTATAACTATATATTTAAAAAAAGTTTAAATACAGCTGTGATTAAATTTTTTTATATATATAATTACTGCTTTTATTTTATTGAGAAGGTTATTTAAAGTGCATATACAGGGACTTTTTTTGTTAAAGTTCAGATTGGAAGATATATACATGGAAAATTATGTTAAAAGCTGTCTATTTCTAATAAAAAATAATAATATATTTATATCTATAACCTTAGAGATCTATATTTTGAAAATATAGAAATTATAATCATCAACAGATGCCAAACAATTACTTCTAATCATGAATGTTTATTTTGAAACTAGACTTTTTTTTTGTCTCTTAAGTGTAATATTTTCAATATCTCAGTTGCAGAATCATGTTGTTGTTGTTGTTGTTTTTGTAGAATTCATCCAATAAATTATTCAATTTAAGATTATCTCTAACAAAACCAAATTGTCTATTGTAATCTTAATTTATTCATATAGATTAATATAATGCAATTGAAAAGTACTTAAGATGCATTGTAATAGTGATTGCTCAATAATGTATTAAATATCATTCTATTAAACTATAAATTGATGTATTATATGGACATTATGATAATGAAATTTTTAACAGTTGTGATAAACATATGATGTACATTTATTTTTTAATTATAAAATATCTAAACTTTTTTGAAGTAATGCTCATACTACTCTTGCATTGTTATCTTTTGTAAGCTTACTTAATTATTGGATTTAGTTGGTATATTTATTAAATCCACATCCAGTGTTCTCTAATCTATTTCCTAAGCATGGTCTTCAGCAGTAATGAACTTGGACTTGGATCTAGCTTACAAGAGTCTTTTTGTAACTAATGCATATTTTCCCCAATAGCCATCTTCTATTTTTTTATCACTACCAAGCTAATAGACTGAGATTTGAAGACAATACAATGTTTTGAATTGAAACTAACCTGCTTGTATACTTATATAGATTTGATACCAGATCAGCAATTATATATTTTTAGTGTCATCAATTTTATAACTGTTGTTGAGTCTAATACAAATTCATAACTGACAAAAGTCATAATTAGAATCTATAATAGGAATATAGATTGGATAGCACTACAATCTAATATTTTCTGATTGGTCAAACTTACAAAAAATGGTGGAATTGAAATAAAATGAGACTGTGATCAAGTGTTGTTTTTGATTTTATTGTTAAAAAAAGCCTTAATATTCAATAATTTGAATATTAGTCAATCATTAATTACTTGGACTCATATCTATTAATGTATTCTGAATCCCCATACATTTTACAATTTTTATGACTATCATAACAGTGAAATTAATTTACACATTTAGAAATTTTCATTTACCTGAACATTGAAGTTAAGTTTTTTTAAAATATAACATATTTTATTATTTTTTATTAGTCCTTCCTTAGACTAAAAATTATCTATTTAATGAATAATATTTCTGTAGTGTTATTTTCTCTTTATCACTCTCATGGAAGATAGAGATTGATTTCTATCTGCTTTTAATACCTTCAGAAGGGAACTGACTATAAACATATTATCAAAGATACAAAAAAGATATATGATCTCCAAGATGCACATTTCATGCTGAACCACAACTCATCAGTTGGCCCAGGCAACTATCTTTATCATTGTTCACTATATATGTAGATAGCAAATTACTACAGTTTATTTGATAAGTATCAAATGTGAATCCCACACAACTTTGACACAAACCACTTGATAGAAATATATTATTTTTTATTAGTCATTCATTAGATTAGAAATTATCCACTTAATGAATAATATTTCTGTAATGTTATTTTCAATACCCCACTATCATGAAAGATAGAGACTGATTTCTATTCACTTTTAACACCAGAAGGGATGTAATTATAAACATATGACCCAAGACATGTGAAAAAAATGTCTGACCCTCAAAATGCACATTTCATGCTGAATCAGCAGACATCATTTGGCCCAGATCACATTCTTACACATATCTGTATCATTATTCACTATATATAGTTGAGGAAGTACTACTATTTAATTGATAAGTGCCAAACTTACTGCCCTCACAGCTTTGATACAAACCACTTGATGTAAATACATTATTTTTTATTACACATTTATTAGACCAAAAATTATCCTTTTAATGAATAATATTTCTGTAGTGTTAGTTTAACTACATCAATCTCAATGATAAAGATATGTGTAAGAGAATCTGTAAGAGAATGTATAAGATATGTATAAGAGAATGATAAAGTCATGTGTAAGAGAATGTTATCTGGGCCAACTGATATGGCTGGTTCAGCATGAAATACGCATCTTGGGGATCATACATTTTTGTAACATGTTTTTGGTCATATGTTTATAATTATATCCCTTTTTAAGCTGTTAAAAGCAGATAGAAATCAGTATCTACCTTGCATGAGAATGGTCTAGTGAAAATAACATTCTAGAAATATTATTTCTTAAATGGATAATTTCTAGTTTAATGAATGACTAATAAAAAATAATAATATATTTCCATCAAGTGGTTTGTGTCAAAGTTATGAAAGCAATAAATTTGATACTTATCAATTAATCTGTAATAATGAGGCCAGTAAATTTGACATTTGTCAAGTAAACTGTAGTAATTCTCCATCTGTATATAGTGAACATTGATAAAGATAGTATAAGAAAGTGTGATCTGGGGACAACTGATGGGTGTTTGTTCAGCATGAAATGTGCATCTTGGAAATCATACATCTTTTCTACATGCCTTTAGTTATATGTTTATAATTACAACCTTCTGAAGGTGTTAAAAGCAAATAGAAACCAGTCCCTACCTGACGCAAGAGTGGTGTAAAGAAAATAACACTACAGAAATATTATTCTTTAAATAACATATTTTAATTTTATATTTTATATCAGCACTGTTTTATTATTCATTTCCTATATTTCAACTATCTAATATTATTTATCAGAGTTGTGAATGACAGTATATTAATTTTTTTTTTTTTATATATAATTTTATAATATTTTTTTTATAAAAAAGTACCCACGTATATATATATTTGAATGTTTAACATATAAATATTCTAAGTAAATACATAAACATACACATATATATACCATCTACTATTTATATATGTGTGTATATGTTCATTCATAAACTTATTAATTTTGACACTTTGTCTCTGAGTTTATAGTCAGGTTTATATTTTAATTTTGAATTTACAAATCATATAATTTTTATGTAAGAATATAGTAGATATATTTATAAGAATGTACATCTATGAGTCAAAATATATATGCATTTAAAATCATTATTGATAATAGTTAGCTAATTATCATATGTAAATCACATACACAGCCAAAATTTAAATAAACTAATAAAGTATCAGAAATCTGTTATTAGGACAACCAATAAATAATAAATGGATTCTGTTTATTATTCTGGTCTAAGATCTATAAATAGAAAATGAATGAAAGTACATGACTGAAACAGGTTGAGTTTAAATCTGCCTATAAGTTTATCTCCATTCATCAGAGAAAGATAAATTATTTGAAAGTTAATTAATAAATATTTTTAGAATGTTTCAAGAAAATTACCAGTCAATATTTTAGATATAATAAACTATAATTGTCAATAGCTACCACAAAATAGCTTTTGACTTTACTGATGTTTAGTGTAAATTAAGCAGTGAATACTTTAAGCATATATAACTATTATCCTTAATATTTGAACCTCATCATCAAATCCTTTTACTGACTTTTGCCTTTATCAGTGAAGCCTAGAATTCAAAGTTGAAAAAAATACATATATGCATTCAGCAACACCTTTAACTCTACATTAATCATCAAACTCCAAATTTGAATTCCAAATCAACCTAAAGTTTTTGATCCCAAGTCCTTTTGCTCAAATAATTATATAGACATGAATCCCAGTTCAGAATTTATATATTTTAGTATCCTCAGTTCTGCATTAATTATAGATATCTTATTCTTTTGTTTAAGATTATAACAAAAGATATCAATGCACACACAGCTTAACCAATAAAACCGATCTAAGGATAGGAATTATTTTTGCTTTTGGTAACATTACATGGCAGTAAGTGTTTGTTTTATGGATTAATCTGTTAGGGTAAGACTTTTTGCTACATTTTTATTCAGAGAATAGAATGCCTATACTTAATGAAGAACTAAAAATATATAATTTATGAACTGGTTTCAAATCTTCATAACTTTTCAAGCAGGTGGACTTAAGCTTAAAATCTTAAGCTATTTGACATTTCAAGTTTTAAGCTTCTTAGATAAAGTGGAATTAAAGATTACATTCCCTTTAACTTTGAATCCAAGGTATTGTGATAAAGACAAAAAAAAAAACCCAACAGAAACTGATCTAAGGATGGGGTTTTGATTACTAAAGATAGGAATTATGCGTGCATTTGATTATTATTGATTATCCTGACTTACACTAGATGATAATAAAGTGGAGAGACTTACACTAGATGATAATAAAGTGGAGAGCTCTTTTTGTTTTATTAATTTAGGTGTGTTGGTAGTTTTTGTTAATAGATAATTGGTTCATATGTAAAACACATCACAGTATAACCAAAGCTTAAATAAAGCAGTAGAATAGCAACGATCTATTGTCAAAATAATCTCAATAGATAATAATAAATGGATTCTACTTATTATCCTGGCCTAAGATTTTTAAATAAAAAATGATAAAAGTATATGATTGAAACCAATTGAAATTAAATTTGATCAGAAATTTTAAATAAAATCCATAGGTTTACATGTTATGAAGAGTTACCTATTGACATTTCTAATTTATTTAAAGTATTGAATAGAAGTTTGTTTGAAAGGTTATAATAAGGATTATTTCCTTTTTGCTGTGTCCTGAGGGTCTCTAAAGACCAGTCAGGGAGTTAAATAAATAATCAATATACTTCAAAATGTATATGTAACAAGATTTATTTAATAACAGTAATATTGTGAACAATATTATTTTAAAAGGCGCAATGTGATAAAAACAAAATAAAAAGGAAAATTTCATTAATGTTTTTATGCTATTTATTTTCCCATCATGAAAATAGTCATCTTTCACACTAGGAATAATCCAGTTATTATATTTGTGCTTTAAAATCAAATATCTCTTGAAACACAAATGAGCATATATAAGTTCATGTATAGAATAAACTATTAAAGTTCACAATGTCAGTGCTTACATTAGCTTTCACAATTTATATGTTGATGTTAAGTATCTGTTTCTAACTTCTCTCTCTGCTGCTTGATTAAGCTTCTCTTAGTTAGCCTTCACTGGTAATAACCTTTTTTATATATAAAGAAATAACTGCTTCTTGCTTGCCACTATTCCATTTTAGACTTAATCACTGCTAATTGGTCTACTAGTATATCATTGAGCCACTCTTTACTGCTGATCTGTTATCACTTCACATCAACATTAACATTTATCCAGTGTAACCATTTTAGTTGTCTCCTCCCTCCTCTTCATTTACAAGCAGGGCATCTTATATAAAATTTGTATTCAACTAGCTTTATTCGCGATACTTATTCTATTCTAATTTCATCTATAATTTGGGACAATCTCTCAAATCAGTTTCTAGAATAATTTTCCCAAATAAAGGAAATATTATTAATATGAAGAATTCCGTGCATATTTACAAAAAAAAAAATCTTTTATTTACATATATGGTTTTATATGCGCAAACATTTGACCTTCAAACAGTTTATTTTTATCTGTTGAATTGAGTTTATTTAAAACATCTGGGGAAATTTAATTTCTATCTGAATAAGTCATGCTTTCATTCTTTAAATATATTAGATCAGAATAATTAATGGAATCTATTTATTTTGACAATAGATTGCTGATATTATTAACAACAGAACTGGTCACAATCGTTTAATAATTTCCACTACGATTTATATTTAGTCCTTTATCTTTATTTAATTGTAGACAAATGTAAATGTCTTATGCCAAATATTGTTCTATTATAAAGAATTTAGTAAAATAAATTAATACAAATAATCTTTATATATATTCTAATATATTTCAATCACATTTAACAAGTCATAAGATTATTTTATTAAAGTGATGTAATTACTTTTATGATGTTAGATAAATGTACAATGTTATTTTACTAAATTTATTGAATGGAAATGAGATATGGACTCCTGGTCTATGTAACATAAAGGAAATGAAATTTGTTTTTATGTTATGAAAATGCAATAACAAGATCATAAGAAAAAGAGTATATACAATGATAACTAGTTGATAATTGTAATGATTTCAATATACTATTGTAAGGATATATCTTTGTTGAACTGGGCATGTAAAGCGAATGAAGAATAACAAATTCCTAAAAAAATATTTTATGGTAAATTTGAATATGGTTTTAAGAAGAAGATAGGACTGAAGATAATATATAATGGAAAGCTACTACCAGACAAATGAAGACTTGCAGAAAGAAAGGATTGCTGCAGAAATTAAGGCAGCATTTGTAGTCATTAAGTAGTCTAAAAGACTAGCTTGTGATATATGTAGATATATTTATAATTTTCTTTGGATTTGTATAGTTATTTCATAATGAATCTAGAACTTTTTATTATTTTTTGTCATTCTTTTTCTTTGTCTTTTTTCCTGAAGTTAGAATGGTAATACTTATTTAAGGATAATGGCTAATGATTTGTAAATAAATCTATTT
This sequence comes from Epiperipatus broadwayi, assembly GCA_028023455.1. Lineage (NCBI taxonomy): Eukaryota > Metazoa > Onychophora > Udeonychophora > Euonychophora > Peripatidae > Epiperipatus > Epiperipatus broadwayi. Next base: position 3,446,597 of record JAQFVV010012412.1, read on the forward strand.
TATAGTTTGAGACTGATATAAAAGTGTAATAGTATTTATACATAATGTACTTATTTCTTAGGCTAGTGAAGATGCAGAAGAGGCTCCTGTTTTTGATATCGAGGATTTATGGCGACCAATTGATAAGCCACTTCCGTCTTCTCATTTTCTTGATCTCGCGTCCAATTGTAAGATGACTAACTATGGGCTACTTCAGCATCACAGTCAACTTTTGTTTTGCTTACATGCAATTTTAAATTTTAATCTAAAATCTATTAGGCCTTTATCTCTTTTTGATACGAAGGTAAGTTATTGTTATATTTTAATAGTTTGTAAATTATCTTTTTTTAAAAAAATAGGGGGTGTGGGTGTGAATATGCATCAAATGATTTTTCAGATTTTTTTGAAAAATCAGTTGAGATATTTTTGTTACAATATTTATACCAATATATTGAACCGGGTGCTGTTGTAGATCTCTCGGGGAAACAAAATCTAGCATGAACTTTGAACTCTTTAATAAAATCTAACCTTGTGAAAGCAAAATTATAAGACTTACTTTGTATAAAAAAAAAAGATACAATTATTTATTAATTCAATCTATATCAATGCAATTTAATTATTGCACCACCACGGTCCCTTAGGCAGAGAAAAATAATGCCCAGAGGGCACCTGGGTCCAAGCTAGAGCTATAACTCAGACTACATTTCAAGGGCACAGATCTTCTCGACTGTAGAATTCAACATCTATCATTCCAAGCACTTTTTGTTTCGGAGAGAACTCCAGGCACCAGTTAATTACACGAAAGATAACTAACGCACATTGAACAATAGCAAACTAACTCAGCGCCTAAGAAATACCAACTAGCTCAATCAAAAGGATAACATAATACATTATTGTCTTAATTAGTGGTAAAAGAATTGACCGACAAATATTAAGTTAAAAGATAATTTATTTTAACGAAATGTCTACTATTCTAATTTGAAAACTACTATTATAAAATCTTAATTAGTCTAACAATGATATTCTATATAATGACCACACACATTAAATAAATGCATGAAATTAATATAAGATATGATAAAGCATTAAATAACTAATGACATTTAAAAACATGCACATCAATTATTCATTTTATGCATTTATAGAGTTCATTTATTAACTGACTCTTGGTGGCTTCAAGATTAGCAATAGCTACATTAATATCAGAAATGGAATAAGAAAATGTTTTTTATTACCTATAGGATTTTGGACCTTGAATTCTTGCTGTTTGCTGCTTCACATGAGTTTTTCAAACCGGTTGGATTTGAGGTTTTGTGGAGGCTCCTATGATTGTTATCCATACTACTCCTATTCAAGACAGTTAGATATCTCTGGCAGTTTCACGTTATTATACAGGCATCACTTTTATTGGGCAGATTGCTGATGTTCTATTGGACTAAAGCTGGAGTCTGGCCGTATGCTTCCGACAGCTGTTAACACTGCATTGTCATAAAAAAACACTGACTCTCAATACATGAGAAGACTCTTTGTAAAAACTGATTGTAAACTCAACTGCTTGAAGAACTGAAAACCCGACTATTTATGCATTGACCTGTTGTCATTAGTTTCTATACCCGCCAGCTATACCTATTGTTAAAATTCATCCACTGCTTTTGATTAACTTATTGGATAAGATTTTAATTAATTAATCCTGTTTTTAATTAGTAGCCATTGCTAATTTTGTTGTTTGTGGATTTTTAGTTAGTAGCCATTGCTAATTCTATTTGCATACAATCCTTGAGGGAAATTCCAATTATATGCTTTCATTTGTTTTTTAATTTTTAACTTTTATATTTCATTATATTACCATGCACACATTTTACTATACTTCTTTATTTTTAAAATCAATGTGTTATAAACAATCTTATTTATTTTAAATAAATGGGAAGAGATTTCTTTTTTTTCTTCTTTAACTTAAATGAAAAGAGATATTTTTAATTTTATGTAAAATATTTATTTTTAAACAACTATAGTTTTAACTTTTTCTAAACCAAATTCTCTCCCCCGATATACTCTTAAATTTTCTGATTTTTTTTTTTACTATTATTTTTAAAACTATTAAACTTATATGAATGATGCAGGGTTTAATTCCCCCCCCCCAGGCTAACAGTATTTTTTTTTTTAAAACTCTAAACTTTTATATTAAACATTCTTTTATTAAACTTTTAACTGGTTTTTTAAATGAGATGTTTTTACTTCAATCATTTTACTGATTGATTTTATTATTCATTATCAATTTTAAACTTTACATTGTTTATGAACATTTTTATTTTTAATAATTGTAAACACAATTTTCCATGGAGCGCTATTATTCATTAGTGGTACATTACACCACTCCCCCGACAAGAGTAAAATGGGTTAGTTTGACCATTTTATCTCTGATAACTTCTTTACTAAATCTGAACTATTTACATGAATTTTTTATTTCTCTAAGTTTATTTTTTTTATATCTGGACTATACATGCCGAGGGCAATCTTTTTTGATTATGCTTTTCTTTCCTCTAAATGCTTCCAATATTGCTTACAATTATCTTGTACTGAATGACGACCTCCGGGACAGCACAATTTTTTGTGATACAGGGATTTTAAACAATGTGGACACGAAATTACTGGCTTATACCGGCTTACTCATATTTGACACGAAGCTTCATATGCCTGGTTTCTACGGGACTTTGCCAAAAGAAAAGATCACTGTGAATGGCAGGATTCATCGACTGTCCAATTTGACTTACGCTTTGGAAACAAAATATGAAATATGGGCAACCTTCCTCTAAAGAAGTTATTCATGGCTTACTCTGGTTGTTCCTAGTGTGCATATTTAAAGAGAATGGTGACTCTCTCCTGAGAAGCGATCTTTGACAGTCCGTTACGAGTACTAATTTCATCCAGCCAACAGCTTTAACTTTTCCTAAACTCCATTCGGTACCTGTTTGCTGACCGTACTTCCCCCACAAGATGGCGCTGCCACATCATCAACAACCGGCCTGAAAATGGCAAGAGATAAATTTTTTTACGAAAATGCCTCAAAATCGACAAATAAAAATGCCTAAGGCAATATATGTACAGCAAATTAATCGAAAACTACAAATTACAAAAAAATGCAAGAAAATGCTAAAAAATTCAAATAATAAAAATAAAAAACCATGAAAATTCCATTACGAGCTATACCCCCCCCTAAAATCAAAATTTCTTCCCTTAAATCGCCAAATAAAAATGCCTCAGACAATATATGTACAGCAAATAAATCAAAAACTAGAAATTATAAAAAAATGCAAGAAAATGCTAAAAATTCAAATAATAAAAACAAAAAACCATGAAAATTTTATTATGACCTATACTCCCCCCTAAAATCAAAATGTCTTTCCTTAAATCGACAAATAAAAATGCCTCAGACAATATATGTACAGCAAATAAATCGAAAACTACAAATTATAATGCAAGAAAATGCTAAAAAATTCAAATAATAAAACCAAAAAACCATGAAAATTCTATCGAGAGATATACCTCCCTCTACAATTTGACAATTCACAAAGCATGGAAGTCATAACACAGATTAATACGTAGTAACTAATAAAAAATAAGCAGAAAATACTATAAAATGCAAATTATAAAAAATAGGGATCAACAGTCGTCCCCGTCCCCCCCTAAATCTGGAAATTCAGAAAGAAGCATGGCGGCCAAAAAGAGCGGGGAAATACGAAAAGATCAAATTATTTACCTTAAACATAAATATGCATCTAAGTTCATATTGAAAAGTAATTTGTTCTTTGACTTTCAAATTACTGCATATGTAAATTGAGCAGTAATATTTAAATAATCGAAAAGCAATCCTCAAAAAATCATTACCACCCCTTCCCCCATTTAGTAACTTTTCTAAAACGTAATAAATCTTATCGATATTGAAAAATTATTTAAGTAACAGATATAATAACAACTCATAACACAGATTAATACATAGTAAGTAATTTTAAATATAATTATAGTAAGTTTAAAAGAGAAAGTGGAAAAATTATTTACCTTCAGCATAAATATGCATCTAAGTTCATATTGAAAAGCTATTAATTGTTCTCTGGCTTTCAAATTACTGCATATGTAAATTGAGCAGTAATATTTAAATAATCAAAAAGAAATCCTCAAAAAATCATTACCACCCCTTCCCCCATTTAGTAACTTTTCTAAAACGTAATACATCTTATCGATATTGAAAAATTGTTTAAGTAACAGATATAATAACAACTCATAACACAGATTAATACATAGTAAGTAATTTTAAATATAATTATAGTAAGTTTAAAAGAGAAGGTGGAAAAATGACCTTGTTGCAGTTTTTTTTGTTCAAGAAATTGTTTTTCACCGTTATATAGATTAAATCTGTTTATACTTTCAAAATGAATATGATGTAATTAGACATTTTACATGAAACCTAATTTCCGAAGCTAACAAATTTACTTAAAATGTAGCTAAAGTAGAGTTTTGAAATACCTGCTTAGTTCTATTATGATGTTTTAATTATTTTGGACTGCTAGAAATACAAGTTATTGGGATAATTTTTATTTTTTGACAGGGTTATTAAGGATTATTTTTTTAATGCAGCAGAATACAACATTAAATATGCAGCAAACTTTGAGGCAATATTTCAAAATCTCACGTTGGAATATCAGCATCTGAAATTTATGTGTCATCTTTTCTGTGATATTCGGTTATTTTACTCAAAATGATGAAAGTTTGGGATCTGCCAAAGACAACTTGAAGCAGTGGAGTTCCTCCAAAGTAAAAATGTTCTGCCTTCTCAAAGAGTATGTTTTAATGGCCATGAAATGAAACTTTATGTGAATGCAAGGGCACAATGGAAGTGCAACATAAATACAAGTTATTGGGATAATTTTTATTTTTTGACAGGGTTATTAAGGATTATTTTTTTAATGCAGCAGAATACAACATTAAATATGCAGCAAACTTTGAGGCAATATTTCAAAATCTCACGTTGGAATATCAGCATCTGAAATTTATGTGTCATCTTTTCTGTGATATTCGGTTATTTTACTCAAAATGATGAAAGTTTGGGATCTGCCAAAGACAACTTGAAGCAGTGGAGTTCCTCCAAAGTAAAAATGTTCTGCCTTCTCAAAGAGTATGTTTTAATGGCCATGAAATGAAACTTTATGTGAATGCAAGGGCACAATGGAAGTGCAACATTAAGACATGTCAATTTTGCGTAGCACTTCAGAAGGGAACCTGATTTGAAGGCTGCAGATTTTCGTTTGTCACATCCATCCGAATCATTTATTATTGGAGCAAAAACCAATTGACCATGAAATCGGGAAAAAATGATTTGGATGTGAACAGGAATACTGTCGTTGCATGGAAGCAATATTCAAGAGAAGCATGTAAAGAAAGTCTGCTCTCTCATCCATCCTGCAAAATTGGAGGCCCAGGAAAAATTGTAGAGGTCGACGAAACTTTGTTCAGTAAACGCAAAAATCAACAGGGAAGAATTCTTCCCCAACAGTGGTTATTTGGCAGCTTATGTAGAGAAACGAAGGAGTGTTTCATTGTTGCTAATCCAAATCGAACAGCGTCTGTTCTTCTAGATCTGATTAAAGAACATATAGCACCAGGAACCACCATATATACTGACTGCTGGAAGGCCTACAAATTGGATGTATTGACTGCTGCAGCTTTCCAACACTTCAAAGTCAATCATTCGTACAATTTTGTCGATCCTACTACCAGGGCCCACACTCAACATGTAGAAAGACTTTGGGGGCTTTTGAAATGTCATAATAAACAAGAGAGAGGACCGCTAGACAGCATCTTGATTCTTACTTAGATGAATTCATGTGGCGACAATTGCATGGTGATGAAGACCTATTCGATGCAGTATTGCAAGCCATCAATATACCGTCAATCTAAATTTCTAAATTATAATCTGCTAATTTCTGCCATCTTTTCTTAATATTTGTGTTAAAATCTGTTCCAAAATGCTTCAAAATTCTGTATTTTTTTACACTAAATAAACATCATGACTTAATCTTCAGTTACTATTCAAGTGCGTTTAAAGCTTCAAAATGCTGCCATCAAATAACCACTGTTACGTAATCTTCAGTTACTATTCAAGCTTCAAAATGCTGCCATCAAATAACCAGTTACTTAATCTTCAGTTACTATTCAAGTGCGTTTAACGTTTCAAAATGCTGCCATCAAATAATCACTGTTACGTAATCTTCAGTTACTATTCAAGCTTCAAAATGCTGCCATCAAATAACCAGTTACTTAATCTTTAGTTACTATTCAAGTGCATTTAAAGCTTCAAAATGCTGCCATCAAATAACCACTGTTATGTAATCTTCAGTTACTATTCAAGCTTCAAAATGCTGCCATTAAATAACCAGTTACTTAATCTTCAGTTACTATTCAAGTGCATTTAAAGCTTCAAAATTCTACTAAAAATGATTGGAAGGACTTTGGTAATTATTTTTTGTGTATTGCTTTTTGATTATTTAAATATTATTGCTCAATTTAGATATGCTTCTTTGTGAATTTCCAGATTGTAGGGGGGGGGGACTCTTGATCCTATTTTTTTATAATTTGCATTTTATAGCATTTTCTGCTTATTTTTTATTAGTTACTACGTATTAATCTGTGTTATGACTTCTTATTATATCTGTTACTTAAATAATTTTTCAATATCGATAAGATTTATTACGTTTTAGAAAAGTTACTAAATGGGGGAAGGGGTGGTAATGATTTTTTGAGGATTGCTTTTCATTATTTAAATATTACTGCTCAATTTACATATGCAGTAATTTGAAAGCCAGAGAACAATTAATTGCTTTTCAATATGAACTTAGATGCATATTTATGTTGAAGGTAAATGATTTGATCTTTTTGTATATTAATCTGTTTTATGACTTACTATTATATCTGTTACTTAAATAATTTAAAAATATTGATAAGATTTAGTACGTTTTGATCAGTTGGGGGAATTGCTTTTCAATATGAACTTAGATGCATATTTATTTTGAAGATAAATGATTTGATTTTTTCGTATTTTCCCGCTTTTTTTGGCTTCCATGCTTTGTGAATTGTCAGATTGTAGAGGGAGGTATATCTCTCGATAGAATTTTCATGGTTTTTTGGTTTTATTATTTGAATTTTTTAGCATTTTCTTGCATTTTTTTTAATTTGTAGTTTTCAATTTATTTGCTGTACATATATTGTCTGAGGCATTTTTATTTGTCGATTTAAGGGAATACATTTTGATTTTAGGGGGGGGGTATAGCTCGTAATGGAATTTTCATGGTTTTTTGTTTTTATTATTTGAATTTTTTAGCATTTTCTTGCATTTTTTTTATAATTTGTAGTTTTCGATTAATTTGCTGTACTTATATTGCCTTAGGCATTTTTATTTGTTGATTTTGAGGCATTTTCGTAAAAAAATTTATCACTTGCCATTTTCAGGCCGGTTGTTGATGGTGTCGCAGCGCCATCTGATGGCGGCAGTACGGTCTGCAAACTACAACCCTCCATTCTATACACTCCTATCTTAAACTTAGATTTACATTTCATTTATATTATTAATTCATATTAATCCTTATGAATATTATTTTAAACCATTTACGAACATTATTTTAACATATTTATTTAACTTTCTTTTATTAGCCTGCATGTATTAAAAAAAAAAATTAGTTTATTTTATTACGCTACTTCTTTTATTATCTACAGATGTTTTATTTATCTTGATTACTTTGTTATATGTGTTTCCTTTATTTTATTAATTTATTTAATCCTACAAACATTACTTTAAATCATTAATTTGACCCATTTATTTACAAACACTTTTCTTTATTAATATGTGCGTGACAGAAAAAAAATCTTTTATCCAGTGAAGCCTCCATTATTATTATTTTACAAAAACAACTCATCATTTTCTTTCTTTTTTTTTTTTTTTAATTTATTACTTTAGTTTTAAATAGCGAAATTCTATTCAGGTTTATCATCTATGTCAAAGTTTTATTTTAATCATGTTCACTTCTGGTCATTTGTTTCTTTCCGTTACATTAACATTCCATCCATTAATGTCAATTACACTCGGTCAGGTGGCTCTCTTTTACTGACACTTTGATCATTATAATGATCTATTTTCCTATATCTATGTATAGATTCCCTAGTCAAATTTCCATAGTCTGTCCATGTCAGAAATTCTACCATTTCTTTCACCATCTGACTATTACTACTTAGTGTCATTTGCTGCATGTGCAGTGGCATGTTATGCCAGATTGTTCCTACGATTTGATCATCCGACAACGGAAACGCCATTAACACCTTGAGTTTCACCACCCGTTTTAAAAAAAATTGCATGAGAGTTTCTCCATGGATGCTGGGATATCTTTCTTGAGATATTTTACAGAGTATAAATCCTGACGAGCTTCACTCCAAAAGGTTCTTAAGATGGCATGCCTATATTCCTCAAATGTTCATGGTTTAGCATACTGGGTGTGCCACCAATCTAAGGCTGTTCCTTGAAGGTGACTACTAGCAACTGTAACTTTATCTCCTTTTTGCCGCTCCTGGATTTGAAACTAACCAGTTACACTTTCCAAATGTTTTAATGGACTCTCTCTTGCTTCGGCCTTAAATGTCACAATAGTAAACTTTTCCTCTAGGAATCTTCTGGTCGGTCCCTCCGGCTTATTCTCCCTATCATAACTCTCATATTTACATTCCACTTGGTCTATCTTATACTCTAGACCCTTAGTGTTATACCTATACATATTTTTTGCGCTTCCGACTTTAAACTGTCACCGTTTTCTGCTATATCGATAGACATCCTTTCTAAATTTTCCATCGCTTTGTCAATATTCTTCATTCTACTTCCCTCTGAATGCCTTCTTTCTTTAACATACTTAAATCTTCCTGTGTTGTTCTAGCTATGTTTCTTAATTCCTGGCACGTTTCTTCTACCTGTGTTATTTTCATTTCCAAATTGCTATATTTAATGCTACCTTGTTCTACTTCAGCGCTCACTTTCTTTATGCTGTTACTATCACCCTTTTCTGACTTTCTTCGTTCAAATCTTTCTCTACAGCTTCTATGGCTATATGATTTCTCTCTACTTTCTCCACTATTTCATTCCTCATTGCTTTCATTTCTCTAATCATTTCTACTTTGACTTGATTAATTTCTTCCTTCATTTCTGCTTTGAACTCTTGCTGACTTTGCTTGAATTCCTGATGCCTTTCTTCCCTCAATTCTGCTTTGAACTCTTGCTGACTTTGCTTGAGTTCTTGAATTTCTCATCATATTTACCATCATTTTCATCAACATCTGTGTCTCACTCTCTTCTTTTTTTTCTCTATTATCTGGGGATTTTAAAAAAATATCTGGCTTTCTTCCGGCTCCATTTCTTTATCCATTGTTGCGCTGTGTTTTTTTCTTTTTTTTTAAACCACAAATAAAATTAAATACAACATCTATTATCTCTTTACATTCAACAAATCATGAAATATTATTACTGTTTTTTTTATTTTCTTAAACGGAATATATGACTGACTCCAACCTTCTTTGTCCTTTTTCTCTCTTCCTATTTTCAAAAATATCCCACCCCTTCTTCAGCATACTTTGGCATGGAGTAACCCTTAAGAAAGACACTGATTTAGAGTGCATTCTCTGCCATTTTGAATACATCCAATTGACCCCAGGTGGATTACAATGACATTTATTGCTTGGATGTGTCAGCAGTTGTTTTAGGTGGTCCTTAGAATTCAAAATGGCAGAGAACGCACTCTAAATCAGTACCTTAATATCTCAGTTCTGCTTTATATTTCCATGAAAAAGATACAGGCCACATTATAATTTTGATGAGACTAAGTTTGTCTTCTTTGAGAGAAATGAAATAAAAAAGAAGAATTAAAGAATCTTTATTATTAAAAATTTATATTTCTGAAGCAATGAATTTATTTAAAAGTTTTTTTAATATTAAGAATGTATGGGATGTGATTGGAATTGTGGGTAATGTTTAGTATAAATATTATATTATCTTGTAGTCCTTTATACTTGAGAAATCTGCTTGTAGCAGTGAAACCATTGGTTGTGTTTTAGAGTTTATTTTCTTTGGTTAGTCTGGTTGAATTGTGAATTTAGGGTAATTTTGATTATTTTTTAATTAGTTTAGCTTTAGGCTTTTCAAAAATACACACACACACACATACATATATATGTTTATAAAATTACTGAAGCAGACTTAATTATTCTTAGTGGGAATGAAAATATTAGTCATTATATTATGTCTCATTTGTGTATTGCAAATTGTGAAAATATAAAGCTCACTTACTGATCTTAGAGAAACATTCTTCATTAATTAACTTGATCAAGTCTTTAAACATTACTAACTATAAATCAATATTAGTTAGAATTTTATTTTATGTAAAACAAATTTTATTTGATTTATTTGTAAATGTAAAAGATGTAATAAATCTAATTATTAAATATGTAGAGTTTTAATAGTTGTTAAGCATATTTATGATTATATTTTGGCTAGTAGGAATTGTAATTAATTATATTTTTTTTTATACACATTTTAACCATTTTTATAAATCGTTCATACTTTCAAATGAAGAAAATAAAATTTGCCTTATATCTATTCTATATATAAAATGATAGGATGAAAAGAAAACAGTACCAAATGATGTAGTTGGCTAAAAATCCTGGATGTGTATTGTTAATATCTAGCTAAAATGGCCATTCTTATAAAAAAGAGCTATTGTTAAAAATTTGATAGAAAAGAGCATCTATAGTAAAAATACAATATCATGAAAAAGTATTAATAATTATAAGTATAGGGGATTTGAACTCAGACTTTCAAGCACCTTCCATCTATCCACACTATCTCATGCAACTGATACACATGACCACACACATGTAGAAAAGATAAATAATCACCAATATACATATTTAATGCTAAACTTGCTCTAATGCAATTAAATATATTGTAACTGATTAAAATGGGTTATAAATATAAAAATAATAATTACAAATAATTAATAAAGTCATACATATATATATATGTTCATGTATTTAAGGTGACTACTAAATAATGATGATGGTCAAATAACCTTATAACCCTAGCACTGAAAATTAAACTACGCAATTGAAATCTGCACAGTTACAATATTTTAAAGAAAAAAGTTATATTTTATGAAATAGTTGTAGAAAATTATTTAATGTGGGAAAAGTGGGGGACTCAAATTTCTTCTTATAGTCAAACAATAATTGGTACTGTTCTATTAGATCATGTTAGCTGCTTGATGGCATTGTTGCTATGCAAAAACACATAAATACAATGTTACCAGGACCACCCCGTTATTTATGAAAGAATAGTAATCATATGGGTTAAAGTAATTCATTTATTTCCTTAATAAATTTACTGAAACAATTTTATGTAAACATACATTATTGAAAATATTCTATTATAGTAGAATTCCTCATGTATGCCTGCACTGCTGTGCACTGGCTGGCAAAACCATCATCCCTCTCTCCCCACAAACTTTATAAAGTCTATTAGCATTGCTTGAGAGATAACTAACTACATCGTGGTGGGAAAAAATGCTGATAATGATTTAATTACTGAACTGTCTTTTACTTTTTTGAGTCATTTTTGAAAAGGAAAAATATTTATTTATTGATTGATTGATTTATTACAATATCTATATTTGAAAGAATATATGTGTATACATATTAATGGCACACCTATTAAGAATGAATAATAATTTCCAATTCGATTGGGTTTTTTTTTTAAGATTAATAAACGTATTGTTTGGACAATTTCTTTTGGTCTCTGGATAGAACTAAGAGAAATTTTACAGTCATACATTTTATCCAAAGGTTTAATTACATTGATTTCCTTAATCAATTCCTTTAATTTAGTTGAAAACAATTTTACACTACAAAAAATTAAAAAGCTTTAACTACAAGTGGCCAAAAATTTTATCTTAGTCCTCTAATGTAGAGCAGATGGCATGCCTTTTCACATCCACAAGAATTGAAACTTTATCAATTGACATACCTTATTGCAAAGATTCTATTAGAGTAGAATTAATTAATTCCCCATGTATGCTAGCTTCTGTGGGTGGCAGTTGCCTCAATTTCAAACTGTCCATTTTCAAGTCAGCAATTTTATTTGTCGTGGATGTGTTCTCACACATACGTGACTTTTCACGTGAGCTGGTCGAAATCTTGCTTGAACGTACCCTTTCCGATTTTTTTTGGAGATTCCACATTGAATAGGGAAGCATGGCAACAGGTTGGCAATTGTTAGGATGTAATAATAGGTCATATGACTTGTAAGCTAATTCCTTTGACATGCATATTTGAAGAGTTGTTGCAGGCTGAAGTCCAGACACCATCACATGATGTAGCAAACTTTGAACTGTGAGCATTGGAATAAAATGCATACCACTAAAGCAGGTTGGCTGCCGATAAAAGATATTTTTTTGTGCTTTATAGCATAGAAATAATGCCATCGGCACTGACTTCCACCTTTAAATGGCGTCTTTCTGTGCTTTTGTGCCTAGATATATAGACCTAGAAGGCAGCAGCCACTTAAACAGCATATTTATCTGCTTTTGCATATAAATAGTGCCATCAAGTGGCTGATACGATCTAATAGAACTACCCAATAATTTATTATGAGCATTTTTGGCAACATTTATATATATTCTCTTATTCTTCTCTTTCACGTTCTTTGCATATCTTCATATATTCATATATATATATTGCTTATAACAGTTCTTTCATATACACTTCAATGCAAACAAATTTTCTTAAAAACTTCTTTATTTTCCTTACAGTTTCAACTGTCCAGTAGTCTTCATCAGAGCTACAATATTTGAATAATATAAATACCTAACCATCATTTCACATATATACAAAAAATACATAACAATCATTTTACATGTATATAATACACATATATATCAAAATATACATATATAGATCTACATCACCCCTAGACATATATATAAAAATCCCATACGTACATCTATATATACATATGCATATCCAAATATATACACACATCTTTTAAACTTACATATATATATATACACAGGTACACATACACCCATAGACATATATATACAAATCCACATATGTCTACTCAACTTACATATAAATTACACATATATATAAAATATATCCAATACACCATTTTTCTTAAAATTTACTTTTTAAAACTATTTTATTTTTCCTTTTTTTAATTTTTTTATTAAAAAATCTTTTTAAATATTATTTTTTAAACCATTAAGCATCACATGATCACATTTCCTATACTAGCACATTAATTGTTGATAAACAGAGCAAAACTCTCCATACAGTATTGCCACCTGTGCTAAACAGAGTAATCAATGGATACCAGAAGGCTTGTGCATAAAATCCCCATCTAATGCCTACTCATCCAATATCCCCAGACTAGTTTCTGGCTTGTGGCCTTCGTCAGTGAGGAGCTTTGGATCTGAGAGCCCTGCATCTAGATCTTAGGATCTAATGCAACCCTCTAGCAACCACCTTTTATCTCTACTTAACTACAAAACTATGAGAATGAAATTGAAAACACAAAAAAAATTTTCAATCTAAGCTCAATAGCTTATATAGTCATATGGGTCTGAACTCAGTTCAGCACCCATACATTTTGGTGTATGGAGAGTTTTGCTCTGTTTATCAACAATTAATGTGCTAATATAGGAAATGTGATCATGTGATGCTTAATGGTTTAACACCAATCCTGCCTAATAGGATAGTGGTGGCTATGGTTGTAAAAGAGCCAAAGACACCAAAATGTATGGGTTCTGAACTGAGTTCAGACCCATATGACTATATAAGCTATTGAGCTTAGATTGAAAATTTTTTTTGTGTTTTCAATTTCATTCTCATAGTTTTGTAGTTAAGTAGAGATAAAAGGTGGTTACTAGAGGGTTGCATTAGATCCTAAGATCTAGATGCAGGGCTCTCAGATCCAAAGCTCCTCACTGACGAAGGCCACAAGCCAGAAACTAGTCTGGGGATATTGGATGAGTAGGCATTAGATGAGGATTTTATGCACAAGCCTTCTGGCATCCATTGATTACTCTGTTTAGCACAGGTGGCAATACTGTATGGAGAGTTTTGCTCTGTTTATCAACAATTAATGTGCTAGTATAGGAAATGTGATCATGTGATGCTTAATGGTTTAACACCAATCCTGCCTAATAGGATAGTGGTCGCTATTGTTGTAAAAGAGCCAAAGACACCAAAATGTATGGGTGCTGAACTGAGTTCAGACCCATATGACTATATAAGCTATTGAGCTTAGATTGAAATTTTTTTTTGTGTTTTCAATTTTATTCTCATAGTTTTGTAGTTAAGTAGAGATAAAAGGTGGTTGCTAGAGGGTTGCATTAGATCCTAAGATCTAGATGCAGTGCTCTCAGATCCAAAGCTCCTCACTGACGAAGGCCACAAGCCAGAAACTAGTCTGGGGATATTGGATGAGTAGGCATTAGATGGGGATTTTATGCACAAGCCTTCTGGCATCCATTGATTACTTTGTTTAGCACAGGTGGCAATACTGTATGGAGAGTTTTGCTCTGTTTAATATTATTTTTTATTAATATTATTTTATAATTTTCCTTTCATCATTTCTTATTATCTATTTTGTTTAATTATTATCTAATACATAATCTCTTTTTTACTTTAATATCTCTAATTTTAATTTTTAAAAACTTTTATCTTTATATCACTAATTTATATTTTTCTTTAATACTAACCTCTATGCTTCTCTGCTTTAATTAAAATGACTTTTTTTTTTCAAAATTTTCTATCTTGTTATTCCTTTAAACCAACTCCCTCTGTTATCAATTTTATAAAATTTATAATTACAACTTATATATTTATTAACAATATTCGAATAATATAAATACAAATTTATAACAATCATTTCACATATAAATATACAGATGAATATCATATATCCCTTACATACAGATATATATATTCACATCACCTTTAGACATATATATATATAAAATAAAAAATAATAAAAAACTTCATACCTACATCGATATATATGTATGGATATCCAAATATATACACATATATCCTTTAAACATACATATATACATACACCTATACAAATACATCCATATACCTACATATACCAATCCACATATATATTTATAAATACCCATCCATATATATATACTCCACTTACATATAAATTACATATATAAGTATACAAAACATATCCAATACATCATTTTTTATATTATCTTTTAAAACCTATTTTATTTTTACTGTTAGTTTTTTTAATTTTTTTAAAAAATTTTCTTTATTTATTATTAATATTATTTTATAATCTTTCTTTCCTCATTTTTTACTATTTATCTCATTTAATTACTATCTAATACATAATATCTTTTACTTTAATATCTATAATTTTAATTTTTAAAATTTTTTTTACAACTTTTTACCTTTTTATCACTAATTTATATTTTTCTCTTTAATAATATTATCTTTATTCTCTGCTGTTTTAAAGTAACTGTTTTTCCAAATTTTCTATCTTTTTATTTCTTTAAACCAATTCCCTCTGTTATCAGTTTTATAAAACTTATAACTGTATTTTTTTAAAAAATATATATTTATTAATAATATTTACTAGTCTTTATCAATATCCAAATATTATAATTTTTAACATACTTTCTTTTATTACTATTATTATTAATAATCCATAACAATAATGCTATAAAACTAATATTATTTTCAAAACTTATTTATATTTTCATATTCAATATATTTCCTTACACACATATATATACATACACACTACACATAATGCATATGTATATACACTTATTTTTTATTACTAATAACCCTATAAGTCCAATACTAAACCTACCAACACGAGGTTCTTAGTCCCCCATCCCTATTTAAACTAGGCTCTATCTTAATTAATATTCCTTTTTTTTATTTTTTTATCTCTTCTTTTATTAGTATATCCTATCATTTTAATACTCTCTTTGTCAAATACATGCCCTGTTTCCATAGTATACAAATATATTGGTGAATTTTTGTCATATCTATATTGATTTAACTTTCTAAATATAGGAAGAATAATATAAAGAAGGAGTATATAAGTGTTAAAACATATAGTAATAATATAGTTAAGAGTGTTAATAAGATTATTAGAAAAATTAATAAAAGATATAATAATGTAATTAAATATAAGTTAGTAAATAAAAGAAGAAAAAAATAATGAATATATTAGATAATAAATATATTAAAGGTATAGGAAAAGGTATAAATGGGGTATATCAGATAGATTGTAGATATTGCAGGAATAATATAAGGACTAAATATGTAGGAAAGACAAAGAATTCTATTTTTACAAGGTTAAATCAACATAGATATGACAAAAATTCACCAACTTATTTGCATACTATGGAAACAGGGTATGCATTTAACAAAGAGAGTATTAAAATGATAGGATATACTAATAAAAGAAGAGACAAAAATAAAAGAAGTAATATTAATTGAGGATAGTCTTGTTTAAATAGGTATGGGGGACTAAAAATCTTGTATTGGTAGGTTTAATATTGGATTTATAGGGTTATTAGTAATAAAAAATAAGTGTATATACATAAGCATTATGTGTAGGTATGTATATATATATGTGTGTAAGGGAATATATTGAATATGAAAATAAAAATAAGTTTTGAAAATAATATTAGTTTTATAGCATTATTGTTATTGATTAAAAATAATAATAATAATAGTAATAAAAGAAAGTATGTTAAAAGTTATAATATGTGGATATAGATAAAGACTAGTAAATATTGTTAATAAATATAGGTTATTTAAAAAATAGAGTTATAAGTTTTATAAAATTGATAACACAGGAGGTGGTTTAAAGGAATAAAAAGATAGAAACTTTGAAAAAACCGTTACTTTAAAACAGCAGAGAATAAAGGTAATATTATTAAAGAGAAAAATATAAATTAGTGATAAAAAGGTAAAAGTTGTAAAAAAAATTTAAAAAATTAAAATTATAGATATTAAAGTAAAAGATATTATGTATTAGATAATAATTAAACAGGAAGATTATAAAATAATATAGATAATAAAAGAATAATGTTGAAGAATTTTTAAAAAAAAATTAAAAAAACTAACAGTAAAAATAAAATAGGTTTTAAAAGGTAATATAAAAAATGGTGTATTGGATATGTTTTGTATATTTAATATATATGTAATTTATATGTAAGTGGAGTATATATATGGATGGTTATTTATAAATGTATATGAGAATTGGTATATGTAGATATATGGGTGTATGTGTATATATTTGGATATCCATACATATATATATATAGATGTAGGTATGGAGTTTTTTATTTTTTTTATTTATATATGTCTAGAGGTGATGTGAATATATATATGTAAGGGATATATGATATTCATATGTATATTTATATGTGAAATGATTGTTATGTATTTGTATTTACATTATTCGAATATTGTTAATAAATATAAAAGTTGTAATTATAAGTTTTATAAAATTGACAACAGAGGGAGTTGGTTTAAAGGAATAACAAGATAGGAAATTTTGAAAAAAAAAAACGTCATTTTAATTAAAGCAGAGAAGCATATAGGTTGATATTAAAGAAAAATATAAATTAATGATATAAAGATAAAAGTTTTTAAAAATTAAAATTAGAGATATTAAAGTAAAAAAGAGATTATGTATTTGATAATAATTAAACAAAATAGATAATAAGAAATGATGAAAGGAAAATTATAAAATAATATTAATAAAAAATAATATTTAAAAAGATTTTTTAATAAAAAATTTTAAAAAAGTAAAAATAAAATGGTTTTAAAAAGTAAATTTTAAGAAAAACGGTATATTGGATATATTTTGTATAATTTTTATATATGTGTAATATATATGTAAGTTGAGTATACATGTGGATGTGTATTTATAAATGTATATGTGGATTTGCATATATATATGTGTCTGTGGTTGTATGGGTATTTGTGTATATACATGTATGTTTAAAAGATTATGTGTATATATTTGGATATGTATATATAGATGTAGGTATGGAATTTTTATATATATGTCTAGGGGTGATGTAGATCTATATATGTATATGTATGAAGGGAATATATGTGTATATTTTGATATATATATATATATATATATGTAAAATGATGGTTATGTATTTTTTATATATATGTGAAATGATGGTTATGTATTTATATTATTCAAATATTGTAGCTCTGATGAAGTCTGCTGGACAGTCGAAACTGTAAGGAAAATAAAAAAATTTTTAAGAAAATTTGTTTGCATTGAAGTGTATATGAACTGTTATAAGCAATATATATGAACACTTATATATGTATGATTTCAGAATTAAGTAGGGATAAAATAAAACCTTTAAGCAGAAACAAGGCATCTGTAGTAAAAAATTGATAATAATTATTTATTTAACAATAAATTTGCTTTGATCCAATTAATAAAAGAATAAAATATAATGTGTGCATGTTAAATATGTGTTAAATAAAAAAAAAAGTATAAAATTATAATCAGCTTTTCATTTTTTATTATTTGTCTTTGGATAAAAACATTGTCAGTACTCAAGATGTATGGGACAGAATATTAGTATAAAAATAAAATTCATGTGCTTCTAATATGTGTTATTGATGTTTAAGGCTTAGCACAACTGTTGAAGAGGATTCTCTTAAAACTGTTTTTATGAGTCTCATGTTGTCAAAATTTATTGTTGAAAAGTTGGCTGTTATATAATATTTGATATTTTATTTCACAATGAATTTATTAGATGGCAATCCACTTTTCTGATTCAGGTATTATAATTTTAATTAGATTAATATATATAATGATACAGATTATCTGAAAGCTCTTCCAAAATGAACAAAAGTGTTGTTTGGTAAAAATTTTATTCAGTCATACATGCACCCCCATGGAAAATATGATATGCAAATAAAGGAAGGAAATACTTAATAACTTTTCATTTAAGTTATTTTTCTGCATTTATAAGAAGTTTATTTTTATGTGCTGTTAATAAGATATCTTCATACAGCTAATATGTATTGTACTAAATGTATTTAACATCTTTTTTAATAGGGTTACACTATAAACACATTAATTGATTCACCCTTTTAAATGCTTAAGCAGTTTCATTCAAATAATATTTTTTTATCTTTTATTTAAATTTGAAGGAAAATAGGACACTCTGTTCATGCACTTTAAACCTTTTATAATGTATTTAATAAGAGTTCTAACAATAATAATACTGTTATCATAATAATAAAGATTAATTTTTTATTTTTTTAAAAAATATAAATGATTTAAAGATCTTTTAATTCCTTTTTAAAATAGGTCATGGAGAAAAAACTATGTTATCTGTGATCATTTGTAAGCAATTGATAATCATGAAATATTCACTTTTCACCATTTTTCATTACTAAGTAAAATTAAGCTTTACTAACATTATTTTCAAAAGATATGGAAAATTTGTGTGTGTATATAAAATGTATACCCATACAATTTATAATATATATTTGCTTTTTCAAATAATACTATTGTTATTTTTAATAAATATTTGAGAACAAATTATTGCATTATGTAATTGTTTTATTTATTTTGTTAAAGAAATTGGGATTGTATATGGTCATTTTATTATAATTTTATGTGAACATAATAAAGCTGTTATTGAAATATCAATTTCAAATTATCAAATTCATAATTTATAAATAAATATAAAATTATTTTTTAGATGTTTAATTTTAGTATTTTATTTTATGATAATGATTATATTTTCTCAGTTTCATTGCTTTCCATGGTGTATTCACTTTATAGCAATATGTTATGTTTTATCTTTGCATTATTCCAAAATTATTTAAAGGCTTTATGAAACTTTTTAATAATATTTTTTTTATTTTAAAAATAGTATTATACGTTTTGATTGATATGCAGTCTTTATCATAAAATTTTTTAAAAATTAATAATTGTATTATATTTGTGTTTTATTTTTCTATATTTTACATACTTTATTATAAATTAGCATTTATTTTTATAGCATCTGTATACAATTGTAATTACATTCATATCGGCCTTTCAAGCCAAATTGTGCAAACGCTTTTGCGAGTGTTAAATAATAAATGAATACCGTCTGACCAATACAAGATATAGAATTTATGCAGGAATAAAAGGAATCCTCTTATTCCTACGACTCAAATATTTATATATGAGCAAATCTGAAGTACTGGCACAGAAGAATAAGAGGATTCCTTTTATTCCTGCATAAATTCTATATCTTGTATTGGTCAGACGGTATTCATTTATTATTTAACACTCGCAAAAGCGTTTGCACAATTTGGCTTGAAAGGCCGATATGAATGTAATTACAATTGTATACAGACGCTATAAAAATAAATGCTGATTTATATATATGATTAAGTTTCAGTGGGAATGACGTTCAGTAAATTCTAGTAAATTTCATCGGCGTCATTCATTCATACGTTATATATAGTAATTTAAAGTGACTGTTCTATAGTCACACCTTCTGTGCCAGTACTTCAGATTTGCTCATATATAAATATTTGAGTCATAGGAATAAGAGGATTCCTTTTATTCCTGCATAAATGCTATATCTTGTATTGGTCAGACAGTATTCATTTATTATTTAACACTCGCAAAAGCGTTTGCACAATTTGGCTTGAAAGGCCGATATGAATGTAATTACAATTGTATACAGACGCTATAAAAATAAATGCTGATTTATATATATGATTAAGTTTCAGTGGGAATGACATTCAGTAAATTCTAGTAAATTTCATCGGCGTCATTCATTCATACGTTATATATAGTAATTTAAAGTGACTGTTCTATAGTCACACTTTCTGTGCCAGTACTTCAGATTTGCTCATATATAAATATTTGAGTCGTAGGAATAAGAGGATTCCTTTTATTCCTGCATAAATTCTATATCTTGTATTGGTCAGACGGTATTCATTTATTATTTAACACTCGCAAAAGCGTTTGCACAATTTGGCTTGAAAGGCCGATATGAATGTAAATACTTTATTATAATAATTCTATTTTATTAATTATATAATTTTATATATTTATATATACAACCAGATATAAGATTAATCTCTAATATTTCTCATTTTCTATATATTTTTTATCCATATTTGTATATATATTGAACCGGATACTATCCGCTTCAAAAGTCCGATCACGATTTTTACAGTTATTTTAAAGATTTAATATTTATTCTTTTACATAATAGAGGTATATTCACACACACATTTATTTATTTTCTGTAATTTGTTTTTGTTTAAAAATTGTGATTTAAAATCTATTTTAGTAATTTTGTAAAAACTTTATAAATTATCTTTTTTTTTTATCTTATAAAAAATAAAAAAGTTTTTTTTTTAATTAAACAAAAAGTTAATTGCATTCTTGTTGCCTAAAAATATTAATCTATTTTCATTTTTCTTAATTAAAAGGAGCGGAGATTTAATTTTGTATTAATTATTTTTTTAAAAAAATAAGATAAGCCCTGGTCAGAATTATTAATTAAGATTGAGTGTGAGATAGGATTGATCCTGGGAAAATACATCTAATAAATTAATATGAAAAAAAAACAAAGATTACACAGGAGATAAAGTGGCATATAAATAGATCTGAGTTTTGGACTTATTATTCTTTGGACTTGTTATTATTCTAGGGGGGCTTGACCTTGATTATTTTTGGAGTAATAATGCAGCTCATTTTTGTCGGATGATTTGTGATTGTTATTTTATATTAGCTTGCAGAGATTCTCATTTAATTGGCAGGCTTGCCTTAGTTTTCATAAGTTGCTGTTTGCTTCCATGAATTGCTGTGAGGAGATTTTATTCATTTATATGTTGAAGAAACCTTAGTCTGAACTCATAGAATAACCTATGTTAGTTTGATTGTATTCATTTTACCAGATGGCCAAGTCCTTTGGCATGTGTATTTAAATCTCAATGATGCCCTGCTAAACCAACTGTAAGATGAATCCTAATCTCCTACTGTTCTCTCCAATTATGCCATGAAAGCCTAAACTAAGACTGATTCCTCTGCATATCTCCACACTTGTCGCCATTTAAAGAACAAATCATTTGAAGACTTCAATTAATATTACTTGCACAAATGTAAGTACTCACTGAACTTTCCAACACCGAGGTAATTTCTTTTATATTCTTGCCATGGCTAAATCTAATCTATGTCTTTGCTCAATCTAATTGTAAATCTGTAATCTAAATTTTTTTATAATTGGTAATGCTATATATTTGTTATCTAAATTGTTTTTATTACTTGTCTGGGCATGTACTGAGAGTTTATTTCTTAAAGCTATTTACATTTATAATTGTTATTTCACTTTCTCAACAAATGCTTGGGCAGACATAAATAATTTTCTGATTACTTACCTGTCTCCTATTGAAACTTTTAATTATTATATAGCAGCTTAGTTTTGGTCAGTTGTTTAGTTGGTAATTCACTTTCCCTTAAATCAGAGATTTTATTGTCTCTCTTTTTTTAAAATTACCTATGCCAGTGTATTTTTTAAGATTTCTATTTTCTTAAATTGGAAATTTAAGTTTCCTTCCATACTACAATTCATACTTCATCGTATTCTTTATATCATATTTTCTCTTCTTGCATGAAATCAGTCTTGGTTCTTGAATGTGGTCCATGCAGTAGTTCTGCAGACATATGACATCACTAGTTTGCTGGGTCATTGATTCATGCGAGAATATTTCATTTTTTAATTGTTTTAAAACTTTTTGAATAGGGAAACCAGAGTTACTTAGGTGAATCTTCCACTGAAGGAAAATTCTTCCCTCCCTCTTAACATTCTATTAGAAAATTAGCCTGTCTGCTGGAGCATTTGATGTCTTATTTTGCTCATACATGCTTTGATAGAATTTAATAAAAACTATGTTTATATTATATATATCTCTGTACTTGAATTTTTTTTATATTAATTTTAACAAACTGTAAACTTTATTAAATTATACTTTCTAACTGTTTTTATTTTTTGGTTGTCTGAATAATAGTTAAGATCTTTTGCTTTCTCTCTGTGTCTAGCTGGTGGCAATCATCATCATCAACTTTTTATCACAGTAAATTAAATTTTTCATGTGATGTGATGCGCTGTGACTTCTCCTTATATGGAATCAGGAATCTCTCAGCAAATATGCCCACAGAAACCTGTTAGCCACTTTACCTTCACTTTCCATTTCCCACCCTAAGTTTTTCTATAATCTGCTCTATCCCATTTCCACAACATAATCTTTGTCAACTCCATGGCCTTTATATCTAAATCCCCTGTATTTTTCCCCAAACCCAGCATAAAAACCAATAACTCATTTTCTGTATTATCACTTTGGTCATATTTATTCTTCCATAACTTCATTATTTGTACTTTTTCTGCTTTCAAGCATTTACATTGAATTAACAGATGCCTAATATTTTCTATGCCTTCCTTACACAACTTGCAGACTAAATCACCCATATTTTTTTCCATTTACATATATATTCCCTTGTTGCTAAAGATCCCGTTCGAGCCTTAAACAATGAACTACTTTTCTAGCTATTATCATAAATTAATTTGCACCCAATGTTCCATTTTACTTCTATATATACTTAAACTTTTTTATTCTTCATACTAGTTCTCCAGCTCTCCAACTCCCTATTCTTTATTAATGCATCTATTCTATCCCATTCTTTACCACTATAACACTCTGCAATCCTCCTAACACAATCATACAAGTATACTGATATAAATTCTTTATCCAAATCTTCTGCATACCACATTACCTCTCTCATCCATATTTTTTTCTGCCCTTTAGTTGTAACCCAATTAAATACCATTTTGGCTATTCTTTTATTATTCATAAACTGCAATCTATCAAACATCTTCATTTTGTTTTTTGCATTTCTCACATAAAAACTTGACCATCCCATTTCTCCTTGAATTGCCTTCTTTGCTGTCCACACAATCTGTATCCAATGCATGTCTTCCTACTTCCCTTTATACTTTTTCTAAGTAATCTAATACCCCTTTACTAACACATAACACATCACTGCCATATATTAACCCTGCTACTGCAGCTCTCTTCCATATAGTTATAGCTACATTATATTTATTATATGAAAACACTACTAATTTCTTTATCAATTCCTTTCTTTTCTTTGCTTCATTTTTCAATTTTTTTCTCCCATTTTCCAAGCAATTTTTCTGATTACTTAAGATGATTCCCAAATAACTATATCTATTCACCACACTTAACTTTATATCCCCCAATAAAAATTCTTCACCTTCTCTTTCCCCAGTCTTAACCATCATTATATTTTATTTTTCTTCAGTAAATTAAATCCTCATCTCTTTACCCACTTTTTTTCTTTCTGTGCACAAAAAAGATCTCATCCTCAAAAAAAAAAGACCCAACAAAATATATACTCCCTTGTCACCTATTAATGGTATCTCTATCCCTCTTCCTAGTCTTTCTATTGCTCTCTCCATTTCCTTCAAATACAATCTTCCAGCCACATATATGAAAAAACTTTATATAAAACTAATGTTACCACTATCAGTCTATAATTGTTTAACTTTCTATGATCCTTACTCTTTCCTTTAAATAATAATCTTACTCTTGTATTACTCCAACTACCTGGAAAAACTCTCCTGTGCCAGCTTATTAAAACATGATAATAGCTTTACTTTTGTCATATGCCCTAAATTCATTACCATCTCTGCTGCCCATTCATATAAACCTCTTTCCATTTCATTTTTCAATTTCATGTAAAAGGAAATGAAGACTTAGAAATTGTATTGCAAAAAAAAAAGTTAAATTTTCAGAAATATAAAACAGTATCTTGGTTTTGAAAAGAAAGTTATTTCTGCAATAAGAAGTAGGAATGGTGTTATTTTTAAAAAGATGATATTATGAATAATGTGGAAGAATTCTATAAGGAATTATTTTATATATAAAATCCCTATTTTGACTGTTATCTGACTGGTTAATGTATTAATTTTGTCCAATGTCATATCAAGTTCACAACATGGCATATTTTTTAACAAAAAAATTATATTTGTTCTGCTGTTAAACTATAATAACACTGTCAAATTTATGAATGGTAGTGGGGTGATCACTACTTTGGCATTCGACTGACTTCAGCTGACATGTTTGCTATCTTCCAGTAAGGTACCTGGTTCCACTATTGTCAAGAGAGTTAGCTTGTCTATTGTTTGTATATTTTGGGATAAAGGTTGCCAACCAACTTCAGAAACAGCCACAAACACCGATTCATAATTTGGCATTAAGGTGCTCCATACTTTCATGGTTTGTCAATCCCCTAATATAGTTCAGATGAACAACATACTCAACAATATTTACTAAAAAACATTTTTACATTAAATCTTAAAATTTGTTAAAGCAACCAATTAAAAAAAAGTATTACAAATACTATACTTAATAAAAAAAATATTACAAAAATGATAGTTTGACAGGCTGGCATTTTTGTATTAATAAACAGTAACTATTAATAAAACTATGTCTCTGAGCTATTGTAAAATTGAAAGAAAAAAAATTTAAATTTTTATTCAGAATGCACTCTAATAAATATATAATTGCACCATAATACTGTTAAATATAACTGGTATATTTAAAATTTATAATTTTATTTTAGCTTTGTTAAAATGCTTTCATAGTCTGTCCTAATATAGTTCAGGTGAACGACATATTTAGCAATGTTTACGTAAAAAAACATATTTACATTAAATCTTAAAAAAAAATTGTTAAACAACCAATTAAAAAAATCATAAATATTAGATTTAATAATATATAATTTTTATTATGAAAGAAGTAATAATATCAAATTAAACATATCAAACAATGGCCTCTCAAAAGGCTGCATATTATCTCATGTAATAATAAAAAACAAAATAACTTTATAATTGTAACATCTTTTGAAATATAAAATATATTAGATCAAAGTTGAGGCTTGCAATTAAATTTATAAAGAATTAAATGCTACAAGTAATGTTGGAATTGTAGATATTTTTTAAAAAAAGTAGATTAATAGAATGGAGATATTGTTGATAAAGCTGTATACCAAATAATTAAATAATGAAGGTATATCAAATGTAGAAAAAAATGTAATAGTGATATTGATATTTAAGAAGGTATTAAAAATATCAATATTTTACAAAAGATAATAAAAATTATTAACTTTTTAATCTTAGCAGTTTTAAATAAATTTGTTACTAAGACAACACAGATAATCTATAGAGATCATTAGACTCATATCACCAAAATTATAACTCTATTTAAAACTGTTTATAGCACAATAATTTACATCCAAATGTTAAGAAAAAATATAAAGGACTAAGAAATATGAGTTCTGATTTTGTATTGGATTTATACATTATAAATCCATTATGAAAAGGCATTTGACTTTACAAATATTTTTGCAGTGATTAGTTTTAAATCATTGAAAATATTGTCAAATTCTGAAGAATATTAAGATGCAACAGCAATTATTGGACTATATTGTAACACTAAGAAGATTAACAATGATAAGAGTATATGACAGATTTTATCTCCAAAACTTTTTCCAGCCATTTTGTGATAACTATTTCTGAATTAAAATGGGAAGCTGAGAAAAAAATAAACAGATTATTTAAGTCATTTAGATTTTATAAGCAACGGAATTGTTTTTCAGATAATGTTTCATATCTTCAGAAAGTTTTTCAAGAACTATTGTATGAAAAGAAAGTATGTCATAAGACTAAATTATGTTAATTATTGTTTTTCAAAATATGAAGAAAATAATGATTGATAGTTTTAGAAAAAGTTAACAGCTAAAATATTTTGGTCAGATTATTAATATAGATGGAAATATAGTGAATGAAATTAGTTAACAACATTAATTTTGGATGAAGTATTTTTGATAGAAATAATTGTATATTAAAAGGAAATATCTCTATGTTTTTAAAAATTAGGTTTTTAATAAATGTTTTTATCAATGCTTATGGGTCTGAAACATGCCCAGACTTACCACTTACAAGCATTAACAAGGAAAGATCAAAAGTGGATTATATAGATGAGAGAACAAATAGATATCACTAACAATGTTGAAAGAATTAAGGACAAATGGATATGACACAAGATGAACAATGAGATATGTCACAGGTTAGATGAATTGATGAGATAAGGAAATTTCTTGGAGTGATGTGGAGAAAAGAAGCAAGGATTAGAAAAACTGGATTAAACTTGAAAGATCTTTCTGCAGTGGATTGTTAATAGTTGAAAGTAATGATAAATGATATATATATTGTTACCAGTTAACTATATATGATATATATATTGTTACCAGTTAACTACATAGCTGCACTAAGAAAAATAAATAATTAGATAGTTGGAAACATGTTCCTCAGGTTTGAGTATAAAAAAATTATTTAATTAATGGGGGAAAGTAATATTTAATTTCTTAGACCTATTTTTTTTTAAAGGATCATTATTTACCTCAATATTTTTTAAGTCCTCAATATGATAGTATGAGAATTTTCAAACATTAAATATATTTAAGAAATTTTTTTTAAAAAAGGAAAAGAGAGGGAAGAACAGATTATAATATCTTTGTAAATCTCTGTTTAATGAAAAAAGAAAATCAGTGACATTAACTGATTATCTTGTTTTTTTGTTGTTGTTTTTTTGCAAGAAAATTTGGTTTTTAATTATACAGAAATGTCAATTTTATAATATTAATTTAAGTTCTAGACTTGTTTTCAATATCTATGATTAAGAAGGGAATTGGCTGAACAATCTATCTTTATGAATTTTGATCTAATTGATTGTCATAAAAATTATCATGTAAGAGACTGATTGTAATTGGCTTGTGGGCAAGATTGTTGTAGAAAAATATATATATGTGGGAGTGTGGGTACTGATACATATGACAACCCAATTCGCTTGATGGCATTGTTGCTAGCCAAAAGTAGTTGAAAATACCATTTATCAAGCACAACTTCTCAATTGCTATCAGTAATTGAATGCTAGCAATTGAGTCTTTTGGCTAACGGCAGCCTGCAGGGTGTTTTGCGATCAATTGCTCTCGCAATTCACACTTAAGCTACTGTATTGGTTAGCTCTGATACATGTTTACTCTCTATACAAATGCTGATATGTAACCTATCGCTAACTTATGATAGGGTGTGAATAATTTTAATCATGGAAAGTGAACCAATATGCACTCAGAAGTAATTATTTTCAAACTTAAATGAATTACTATAAGGTCCTCCAAATTGTCACACTGTACCCAATGTCAACCCCCCTGTAAACATGTTTAAATTAGGAAATGTGGCAATTTGCCATACTTGCGAGAACTTGCATTGGTGGAAAAATGGCTATGAAAAAAAGTATTTCTTCAAGCTGTGTCTATTGCCTAATATATTAAATTATGGTTCGCAAAAAAAAACAACAACATAATAAAGGAACATTTATTACCAAACAAAAATCAATTGTTTATTGAAGCATTGTTTATCAACCAAGAATAAAACTATATTTGGAGTCATCAAATCAACGTTAAGGAAAAAAGTAAACAAATGAACATTTTGCAAATATATCAAATTACTTCCCCCCAAAAAAAAACCTAACCTAAAGGAACATTTCTTACAAAAGGAAAAAAAAAATACTGGTATTTTTTTTTTAAAAAGCTAAAAATAAAGGAACATTTATTATAAAACAAAAAAATTGTTTATTAATTGAAAATCTATAATATTAGTTTCAAAAATAATAAAATAATGTAATTGTCTGTGTATTGTTTATTTGTTAAAATATTAAAGAAAATGTAATGGCCTGGTAATGTTTTATCAATGTGTTTTGTTGGAGGAACAACACCATCAAGCAGGATGGATTGTCATATGTATCAGTACTGTATTGTGAATAAGTGATAATACCCAAGTGTCTGGAGAGGATATTCCTAACTTAACTGTTGGAGAAAGGCAGTCAAATCTTAATACTGCTGCTGAAAAAGACAGTAAAAGCTTTTCTAACTTAGCTATTGAAGAGAAAGCAGTGAAGTTTTAAGCCAGCTGCTAAAGAAGAAAGAAGCAGAAGTCTACCAAGCTGTGGCATAATACAGCAGGAATCTACTAAGATATTGAATAAATAGAGTTTAGCACTAAAAATGGTTTATATACAATGAAAACCATGTGCTAGATTCAGCTAAAAGCTAGGCATCACTTTCCCTCCATGTAACCTACTTTCACTGGAATAAAAATGTAGATAAGGTATCTCTCTAAAGTAGTCTGCAATCTTGCCTCCAACTAACTATGAGTTTCTGTCTGTCAGTCTCACTTGGAAAATCAAGAAAGCCTAGTGGACAAAATTTGCCTTTTTGTTTATTGGAAATTGCTACAGACCATGAAAATGACATCTTCACCATGCACATGTCTAAGAAGCCTTCAAGGAGAAGCTCAACTGAAAAGAAACTGAAAATTGCAATTGGAAAGGGACCATCAACACTAAAGTCATAGTTAGAGGTATTATTTTTTGATGTGTGCACATATTTTTATTAATAGAAAATTTGCTTTTGTTTCGTAAATTTAATTTTTTGTATGTGTAATAATTGACAGTAATAATTATTTCACTAAGTTAAAATGTTTCAAATTATTAGACATTTCTTTTTTGTTTTTTCTAAAACCCTGTCAAATTTCTATTACAAATGGTAAAATAGTTTTTAAAAAGGAGAAAAAAAAATCTGGTGTAAAGTTAAAAATTTTTTTTTATCTTGCTAAGCTGAATCAAAAATTTTTATGTTTGATTCTGAACATGTTAATTAATTCTTAAATATTTTAAAGAAATTGAACCAAAGATTGTTATCTTTGATTTTGGAAATATTGTAAAAATAAAAAGAATTTTTTAAAGAAATAGCTTAATGAATTTAGAATTAATCCCTGACTAAAATTAACTAATTGATTAATATAATTATATCAAACTGTATATTTATATATTTTTGTTGAAATTGGTATTTGAAATGTCATACTATTATGCCATTCTTTGTTTTATTTTTGGTTGTTGTTAATTAGATATTAAATAATTGTTTAAAAAATTGTTTTTCTAATCTAAAATTCTTTATTCTATCAAATTCCTGTTTCATGAAGTGTATATGTGTGATTTTATATCATGACAGCTTATATTCTAGGATTTAGCTTTTTTTATGCTCCCACTAAAACTAGTTATTTATAAATAGGGGAAGCTCATGATTTGCTTAAAGTTATTTATAATAAGCTAATCTATTTATTTATTTTCCTCTTGCTTGTAGTAATAAATTATAGTTCTTGCTTCCTGAACTAAATTTGTGCATAACAGCTATATGGGATAAGAGGTATATTTAGGGTATGTATATCTGTTTGATAATGATGATTGTCATCCTGGATTGGCATGAAGAGTATATTCTTTAAAAGTCCATGCACTACATTTTATTTTAGTTTAATTTCTATTAGACATTAAGCTTATAATGGCTAGTATATCAAAGGTACTAAGTGGCCAGAGCATTGATGATGATCAGCATGCTTTAATATCCCAGCATTATTATTTTTTGTTGATTGTATTCTTATGGATTAGTACTTGTTTGTGTATCCAACTAATGATTTCAATGATCTGCCCAATCTGTCAAGGACTAAATAATTAGCCTAGTCTATAGTAAACCCATTTTAAATCCAGTCACCAGATTGATTGTTGATTTATTTTTTATTGTTAATTGTTCAGGATGATGAATAAGTATTGCTTATATTTATTTTTAATGCTGGTGAATTCTTATTTAATTATAATTATAGTTACTCTAGTGAGTTAAGTGATTTATCATGCTCATCCCTTGATATTAAATTTTATTTTATTTTTACTTGAGGATAAACAAACAATTCCTTAGATCCCTTATGGTTGAAACCCCAATTTTCTATAATAATACAAATGGTTACCCAGCTGTGGGTCATTGATGATCATGTACTGGTAAAGATCATCTCAGATATGACCCCCTTATTTTACTGTAGTGTTACAATATATTGAACCAGATTCCTCAGAATGAACTTTATTCTTGCTAGATTTAAATACTTTTAAATATAACCTTTTAATATCTTTTAGGACAACTTTGACTACACTTTGGCAGTACTCAATACATTAATATTTTATTATTATCGGAACAAGCTTAATTTATTCTTACTAAACTGACTTTATCTTTTTATAGTTTTACTTGCTATATTTTTAATATCTTTCTAAAATTTCTAAACTTTAATAAGTGTATATCTTACATTTTATATATCTTGATTTTAAGTTTTAACTTTTACTTTAATAAGCTTATTATCTAACTCAATACACATTTATTTATTATACTTCTTATAATCTTGACATTTATTTATTATTTCTTTTATATTTATCATTTCATTATGCTATTAATTAATTGTATCTCTAAACTACAGAAATGGACTGGTCCTTCAAACAGAGGGGAGAGTACCATTGATAACATAAATATCAATGATATCCACAGCCAGATTGGTCTGTATGAAGCATAACATGACCACATTTCCTGACTGTGGCTTACCTGGACTGCTGGAACAAAAACCTGCCATCCCAAAGCATTTTATTTGTTTTGATGATCAAACTCAGGTGCCAGATGACCATATTCTATATAGCTGGCATGCTCGGATGTCAGGCACCCCAACCAGTACTTGAAATATCATAAACTAATTTCTATTCTCAGTAAGGAGCTCCAGCACATTAACTCAACACATATAAACATCTCTTTAAATAAATAGTGATGCAGTGACAAGAGAGAAAGAGAATAGACCAGATAATAATTAAGTAAAAATTAGTTTATTCATGAACACATTTAATATTACATAACAGTATGAAAATTTACATTAAAAAATATAAATGATTAATCAGGTTAAATTTTATCATAGTCCTTTGTTAAAGTTCATTTCATTTAAAAAAAAAGTATCTATAGACAATTATTATGAGAAATATATTTACCTAGGTTTTCATGATATTAGATGACACATTTCATTTGTTTTTGTTTTGCATTGGCTTTTTGGTTTCTATCAATAATTTCAGGGCTTGCCTTTCATTCTGCGACTTGAAAATGGGAGAGAGAGTAGAGGCAGCATCTATCTTATAACTTAAGCATTGGTTCCAGGAATGGACAGTTGATTTTAGCAGAGGATTTAGGGCATGGAGTGCAGTCAAACACTTCTAAGGCGATCTAGAAATGCATGCTGTTAGTTATAAGGCTTCTGCAATAATATTTTCTACAGCAGTAATGACTGGCCCTATTCTGTTCTTAGATTTCTGAATCTCTGCTGACTGAATGAATTAAGCAATGAATAATGGAATGAAGACTGGAATAACTTGATCACAAAATGAAAACTGGAATGATTTACAAAATCAAAAGTTGAATAATATAACAATAGATATGTCACATTTTTATATCCACTCTCCCATTGTTCTTTTCCTTATCATAACTTTAGTTTGTATCAAACTTTAAATGTATTTTTTTTAATTAAATTTCACATTTTAATTTAATCTAATTTATTTTTACATTTTTCCTTAATCTTTTTTTTTTTTAAATTAATCTACTATCTCTCACTTTTATATCGAAGAGATAGTTTACATAGTTTTTAATTATTACAGTTATTGGTTTCGATTTTATTATCAATCGGAAATCTTACTGGCATTTCAAATAAATTAATTAATCTTTTTATTTTCGATTTTTCACTAACATTTATTTTTATATATTTATTCTTTTAATTTATTTTTACTCTAAAAAAATGAGTTTTTTTTTTAAAAAAAAAATTTTCTAATTTTTTCCCCACCCGCTTTTATTTACTTTGTTTTGAAGGGCAAAGAAGCATTTTTTAAACAGTTGACATCCTATCCTGTACTACCTAAAAGTATGTATATTGATTCAGGTATTCAGAAGACCAGAACACAAGTAAGATTTTTTTTCTTCTTAAATGTATTTAATACAGAAAGCATACCAATAGCTCAAACAAGCTCTTAATTGATAAGTGTGGTATGAGAAAATATTTAAATCATTCTGGATAGAGATTTTAAATATTTTCTCTTACCATACTTATCAATTAAGAGCTTGTTTGAGCTATTGGTACGCTCTCTGTATTACATTTTTGTAAATACAAGCTTATAAAAGTAATGTCACATTATATATGACTTGCTTTTTTGATTATTAAATGTATTTAAAAAACTTGTTTGAAAAATATGATGTAAACAAACATTATAAATTTAATTTTTTTTTATCATATTTACAGAAATATTAAAAAAAAAGAATTTTTATTGTTTATAAATTATTGAACCAAATATTTAAAAAATTAAATATGTTGAATTGGTTAAGAATAAAGAAATGACTATTTTTTGGACAAATTTA
Source organism: Epiperipatus broadwayi (assembly GCA_028023455.1). Classification (NCBI taxonomy): domain Eukaryota; kingdom Metazoa; phylum Onychophora; class Udeonychophora; order Euonychophora; family Peripatidae; genus Epiperipatus; species Epiperipatus broadwayi. The sequence goes on from JAQFVV010012412.1 coordinate 3,480,144, forward strand.
TTTCCTCTGCATATAATTTTCTTCTAATGATTTCTGAATAGTTACTCTTTTCAAGTTTTTATTTCTGATATTTTTTTTGTATGGATAAAAAGTGTTGATGATCATTTCTTTATATGAATGAAGATTTAAATAATTTTATATTATAAGTTGTAATCCAGTTTTTACAATTCCCTATAAATAAATGATAGGATATCATACTTCAGTTGTAATATATTTATTTAGGAATGACCCCATGATATAATGTTTATTGACTAGAGAAAAACACAAAATGTTACACCATCTAGTAGTTCATTTGTCAAATAAGTAAATGTTACACCATCTAGTAGTTCATTTGTCAAATAAGTATTGTTTTCATTATTTTTTCACGGAAATGTCTGGAATGATCTTTGCTTTACAGTATGTTATTTAATACTGTTTATTATTATAATGTATATATTAAGTTACCAAAGATTTGCGTATTGTATGTAATGTTTGAATTTCATTCATGAATGTAAAAAAAATGACATTCTCTATTGATTTTGATTTTTATAAGAACAATTAGTGGCAATGATGCAAATTATTACAATTGAAATACATATATTTGGATTTAAATACTTTATTTGATAAGTTGGATGGATATTATATTTTAAATAAGATTAGTCATGATTATTTTAATAAACAATGTCTTTAACTGTTGGAAGTCCAAGCTGTTATGTTTATCAAACTCTTCTTACCTGAAGCTTTTTGCAAGAAATTGGAGTAATTCAGTAAATTGTATTCTGTTGATTCTTAGATATATATATTTTGAAGAATTGCACATAACAGATTTTTTTTTTTCACTTATTATTTATCTAAAAGAGACATGAATTATAACTACTTTTTGAATATTGCAGAAAGACAATAAAATAATTGTAATAAGAAGATATATTAAATTCTGGAGCAAGCATAAATATTAAGTTACAATTATTATTGTTGTTGTTTTAAAGAAAAGATAGAACAAGTGTGTTCTAAACTAAATGTCCATAATCTATTGTTTAGTTCTTCTAAAATAGTATGTGTTTTTTTCTGTTTCTGAAGATTCTAACTGAAGTTATTAAATGTTAGGAGAACATTAAAAATAATCACAGTTGTATATGTGTAGATATTATGATGTAATATTGATTATAATCTCTATCCATTATCATTTGGTATCATTTATCATTAAATATATTTACCATGTCTATTTATATGATTTTGAATAAAGTCTTAAACCTATTTTATTCTTCGATTATTATTTTTCTTGCATTTCTCATGAGTGTTCTCAAGCATAAATTTATGCAATCAGTTTTATTTAGCTATGGCTACCATTTTGGCCCCCTTAGTGAATTTAATGTTCTTAAATCTCAAATGTGAATTTATTTTGCACATTTTCTTCACAATTTAATTGTAGTTCAGTACTGTACTTAAAAATCCCATTTTTCAGAATTTTTCTTTGCATTTTTTTTCAAAACGTTTTATATTGTGCAGCAGGGGATATCATCATTATTATTGATAAATATAAACAAATATTCAAATTTCCATGATTGTTCATCTGAATAATGGTAATGTTTATTCTTTATAATCTAAAGCTGAGGGCACTTTCAGTGAAAGAAAAGTCAAAGAGGGATGATTTATTATCAACTAAAACAGCTTCAAGTTATCTAAAAATGGAATATTTCAATGTACTAATTTAAATAAAACTGCATGGATAATTACATTAAAGTATAAATAAAGCAGCAACAATAATTAATTTAAGAATGCTATGATTATGGTGAATTTTACTGAAAGTGCACTCAACTTTAGGTTATAAAGAAGAAAGAAACCACTTCATTACACAGATGAACAAATATATGCAAATTTGAATTACAAATACACATGAATGGGGAAAAAATCAATAAACAAGGATTGTACATATATTAATTGCTGTATAAATATTATTTACATATAAATGTAAATATGTATTTTATCGAGTTATTTGATTAATTGCTGATAATTCAAGCATCAATATGATAGCATACCAGATTACAAAAATTCTGTCAGCTAGGTCAAATTTATTTTTTCTTGTTGGGAACCAATTCCAAGAACCTTTTCTCATAAGCAAGCTACTCTCACTGCAAATCAATCTTTCAGGACAATTTAAAGCATTAATTTGTGTTAAACAATCTTGTAAATTGTATTAACAGTCCTTGTTATGCATATGTGTGGTGTATACATTTTTGTAAAAACATTTTTTTTTTTTTTAGTTTCTAACCAAATTGATCACTAGTGCTGTGCGTCGTTTGCCACTGCCCCCTAGTTCTGATGTTAGTAACACAATCATCATATCAAATTGGGTTGACTCTTCTCTAGCTCATGCAAGTGATTGGAATTTAAATGTGGATGAACTGAAAAGGCATTATGTCTATGAACTTTATAGCAGTGGTTATGATCACTTGGCTGAAGAGGTATCTTATTTACTACCATTACTATTAATATGATAATAATATTAATATTTTTGTATGATTTTGTAATTTCAATTAATATGATAGTGACAAATCTCCATATTTATAAATTTAAGAAATTTTAGATGAAAAATAATTTGTCATTCTTAATTATAATCAATTAATAATAATTATTATTAGTTATGTTTTGTTACTGATTTCTGTCTATTTTTTAACATAAGTTATTAATCTTTTAGTTCATAAAAAAAATGGATCTCTAATTAAAGATAATCTATTTCTTTAGAATATGTTTTTTAGGTTGATTATTATAAATTGATCTCACATGAAGAGTTTAGTAAAATGAAATTTTGAAATCCATTGAATTCCATTCATTCATGCATCTTTAAAATTGATACCATATTTTATAAAAAAAAATTATCATAACATATTTAAAAAATTAAAAATCAGTAGCAACTTATTAATGAAAATATCAATCAGTTATTTTATTGCTTGATAATATCTTTTACTTTAGGATCATGAATATGCCATAATATCATTTAGATTTTCATTTATTTTAAAATTACAATATTTTATCGTAATAATGATTATCAAATGTTTTCTACTAAATATTTTTTCAGTATTATAATCTGTAACATTTAATATAAGTAATATCAAAGTTCTATCTCTATCAATTTGAAGAAATTAATTTTGATTTGAATTATTTATTCAAATGTCATTATTTTATAAATAACACTAATATAAATTTTACTCAAATCTACATTATAATTGTATTTTTATCAAACACTTATTTTATAATAATCATTCTTTTATAAATATTTTATTAATCATATCAGAATCATAGAGATAGACTTTGAATATATTAATGATTATATTTACAGTTAACTCTACTTCAAATAAATATAGAACAACAATATATTGTTTTCCTGAAGGTTTGTGATGATGGTCTTTTAGTTGCATTTATATATTGGATTATTTTCATCATCTAATATAAAGTATTGAATGTCTTTAGAAAAATTTAACTTTATTTAAATTTTCAAAGTACATTCAGCTTTTAGTAATAGCACACAGGTTAGTATATACACAATGTTTCAAGAGGTATTATTCTCCTCTTTTCTTCAGATGTTGCTGGCTTAACCATTGATAGTATTAGCATGGAAATCGAACCTGGACTGATTTTGAATATTGAATTTTAAGATAACGCTCTTACCAAACCATTCTGCCAAAAATAACAGTCACTGGAAATTTCAGATACTTATCTATGACATTCCTCCTACTCACATGAATGACAGACAACCCCATAAGTCACTCTAGAATGACTATACATAATATAAACTTTGCTCTTAGAAAAAAGTGGAGAAATCAGAAAGAATCTCATAGATAAATGTATGAATTTTCTATTGACTGTTGCCTTTGGCAGGATGGCTCAGAGCATTACCTTAAAATTCAATACTCAAAAATTTAAGGGTCTAGGTTCGATTCCCATGCTGTCAGGCCAGCAATACCTGAAGAAGAGATGAGAATAATACCTCTCGAAAGTTGTGCATATATTAACTTGTGTGCTATTACTAACAGTTGAATGTACTTTGAAAATTTAATTGATACTTTATACTAGAAGATTGAAATAGTCCAATGTATAAATACAGTAAGCAGTATATGCAATTTGGGAAGTTGCTTTCAAATTGACCTAACTAATTAGATCTGATTGGGTTGAAATATCAACTAGAAATCATTAAGATATTTTTTCCAGTGGCAGTATTATATGTTTACATTAATTGTAGTTTTTAGTGATACAAATGTATATATAGATGTGTATGTATTTCAGTTGCTATTATAAGATAAACAGTCATAATACAGATACAAATTAATAATTCAACAATTTTCTTTTTTAACCTTTCATTGTAAACCTCCCATGATTTAAAAATGCCTTTATCCTTTCTGGAAACAATAAAAATTATAATTTAATTTTAATATATATTACTAAGTTCTCTGTGTTCATGCAGAGAATTTAACTGTTGTTTTTATCAGTTGTTTTAAAGATCCCAGTCCCTCCCAAAGAGGATGGGGGGATCTTGTTACATAGTGTAATAAGCTAGAACTTTTTTTAGGGAAAAAATAAACTGATAAAAAATAAAATCAAACCTGACATTCTGTTGCTTCTTTAATTTTATTTTTAAATGGTGATTATATCATAATTTATTTATTGTGAGGGCATACCACTTATATTTGGTGATTAAGAAAATTTAAAGATTCTTTCATAACCTCATCCAGATAGTAGAAGTTGTTAAGTGATATGGAATATTTTTAATTATATTCTGTTTGCATATTAATTAAACTCTTTATAAACTATGCATTTGTTCAGCGTGGAAATGCTCTAGAAGGAATTAACTTAGTGTGTATATATATTACTAAAAATGAGATAATTGGTAAAATATGCAGATTTATTAAAGTTGTCAGCTAATAACATACAAATTACAAAAGAGATAAATAGAATTTAAGAAAGTCTTGTAGTGTAGTAAGTATTTTAGAAAAATATGATAATAGACCTATATTTGATTGATTTTTATATTTAATCTTAATCCATATATTTAGGGAGATAAAAATAGCTGGCTACATTTGGCAATATGTTTTATGATAAGGTGTTAGCAATACAGCTCTTTATATATTCAGTCAGTTGTTAGCTTAGTCTACTCAGTAATTCAAAGGATTGCAAAGAACCATTTAACTAGTGATAGCAGTGATTTTGGTCATACTCATCACAAAATTTTTATGATTATTTTTATTGACTGCAAGAACATTATTAAACTCTGAGAATAATAGAGCTGCATTATGACTTAAATGATACAGTGTTGTACTCATAGGCAAGAAATAATTTTGTCCTTATATCTCTGTTTTTTAAATATGTATTTTACTTTGACATAGTCTCCAAATTCGATTTGTTTTTAATAGTGTAGCACATCATCATTTATAATAGTTTCATTTTTGGTATTCATCACAGCCACATTGATTAAAGATTATATGCTGATTAAATTTTATAAGTTATGTTGCATTTTCTAAGAGATATTTTTACAGTTATTAAAAGATTCAAATGCTTATTTTGACCAGCTTTATCTATGTATGTGATTTTAGTGGGCAATACCTGCAAGCCTCTCCTCAAATATTCTCAATGCAGTAGTATTATAGTTCAGATAATCATTAATGTGCATATACATTAGCATGTTAATAAAGTATTTATCATTTCTGTCATATTATATTTTAGATCATCATGAGCTTGCAAAATTTTGTTACGACATAATGCTGCCACTTTATGTATATAATTAATGTTTTGGTTGAGATTAAATGATATATTATTTATAAGCTATTTTATGTATATGATAATGTTTGAATAGGGCAGTTTCTATGTCAATAAGTGTGTAAAAAGATTTTATTCATAATTAGAGCTACAGTATAATCTTCATGGAAATAGATGCGTTTTATTCATTTTTTCAAATAATATATATATATTGAAAGCTAAAGAATCATTTCAAACAATATCTTATAGTTTCATTTATTATGGCAGGGGTATGGCACAATTCATTTAGTTTAAGATATGAAACTCATAGATATCAATCTAAGATTGATCATCTGCAGATATCATCATCATTTTCAGCCATTATTGATCCACTGCAAGATGAAGGTCTCTCCAAGTTTAATCCTATCTTCTCTGATCTCTAGCCTTTCTTCTCCACATCACCTTAGCACATTTCCTTATTTGATCCAACCATCTCACTTTTGCTCTCTTTCTAAATCTTTTACAATCTTTGGAATACAATCTTTGGAATCCAGTTTAAGAGTTGGAAAAATTTCTTCCCTGCTCTATCTCCTTCAACTACAGCAGAATATTTATCATTAATTAACCTGGAGTTTTATTCCCCTGCCTTACATCACTTGATTACTCTTTTATTAATAAATTTAACTATGCCTTAGCATGCTGCGTGGATTGCAACATTTGAATTAAATTTTTTTTACAAGCAAGCAAATTAAAACAGACAAAACTCTATGAATACTACTTCTATCGCCCAGTCCAGGGGGTTTCTCTACTTTATATTTATTTACACAAAATTGGAAATTTTAGAAATAGACCCAGTTCAAAGATAACTAATCTATGATTCCCCTCACTGGACTTCTTAATCTCATCACCTATTGAAGAAAACCACCCAAGAGTTCAGGCTTTCAAAACCACATATAAATCAGCCAACACTGCTTGGAAAGAATATCTAGCCATCAAAAAGATAAGATCATTTCAAAGCCAAATATACTTCTGGTTAAGACAATATACTAGATCAGTTTTAGGCCAACCAACAATTTGCATCATCTCTGCCCTCAAATTATAGGATAAAACTTTTACTTGGTAAATTTATGCTTGAGCCTATTTATTTTCACTTTCAACCACCACCTCAGTTTTTAGGTACACCTGAAAAAAATATATTTACAACCACCAATTTTTCCAAAAAAAATAAGCAGAATGCCAGACTCAAGTCATGCAGCATCCCATGAACATTTTTTTTTCATATCTAAACTTTTACAACCCAGCATCTAACAAATTTAGCCTTTCTCTCAAAAGAAATATATTAAAGTGTATGCCAATCTTCCTAGTACCCTTTTTGGAACAGCAGAAAAAAAAAAGTACACTAGAAAACTTATGCTCTCATTAAATTCTCTCAGCATGAAAGTCATATAATCCATACTAAAAGACAAAATAGAATTGTTTATCCCTATCTCATCTATCCAAATTCCAAATTTGCAATAAAAAGAATCATATACTATTCAAGCAGCCTTCCTCTTCATAAGAGCCATAGACATGGCCAGAACAAATATAATTTTGATATCAAATCAATCTTTGACTCCATGCCCGTAGATATGTTAATCAGCTTGCTCACAGAAACCAAGCTTCAAATGTATTCAAAAGTAACAGTGTAATTTTTGTTTTATTTATAAGCAATGTTTTTTTTATATTTTATATATAAGAAAAAATAGATATATATATATATTTGCTATCTTTTAACTCCTACTTCACTAAAGAAAAAAAACCCTTGAATTTCACAGAGCATGAATAACAATATTTTCAGAATTGATGGAGGACACAAATAATATGCTTCAATATATATGATTTAATATATACAATTTAAGATATATTTACTCAGAAAGATATATACATGCTGTTCTAAATATATACAAGCTATCTGAATTAACATCACACATAACAGCTAAGTTAGCATTAATAATTTCACATAGGTGATCTGCTTGAGTCCTTACTCAGCTTTTTGACCTTTCAGGAATCGAGATGTCCCCCCACTGGTTTTCTTCTACTGCTTCATTTTTTCTCCAAGCAGACTTCATAGATGAAGGAAAAGAGCATGATTTTTTTTTGGATGCAGTTTTTTTATATTTTTCAGATTTGTTTTTTTTGAAGTAATCTAATCAATTGAATGGTTCAAAGTGGTAGTGTCTTATCAGTTCGAATTTGTACTTTGTAAAAATACTAATTGAAATTCTTTTTTTATTATCTGAAATTCTTTCATTCTGATAACAATTTATTTTTTACACAAAAAAATTTAATTAAAGCATTTTAATTAATCTTTTCTTCACTATTTCTTACTATAAATTTAAATCTCATAACCTGATTATTTATTAAATACATATCAATTATTTATTTGTTTGCAGTTGTAGTTTTTTAACACAAAGCAATTTGAATAAAGCATTTTAATTAATCTTATTTCCAGCTATTTTTTACTGCGAATTTAAATCTCATAAATTTATTATTTATTAGATACATATCTTTCAATATTTAAATCCTATGAGCCATATGAATATTGGTTCATCCTATATATATGTATAGTGTTTTGTATTCAACTGTATGTGGATAAATAAAAAAACTGTAACCAAATTTAGTGGAATAAAATCCTGTGATGTATTTTGTTTAATATTAACAAATATAGAATACCTTATTCTACATAATTCATAATTAATTATAATTTAAACTTGGAAAATCCCAATAAAAGGAAATTTAAAAAATCATCTTATGCAATTGTGATATTACAAATTAAACCAAGAGAAATCTTTCTTTTTGAAATAAAATAGTTCAAACAAACTAAAACAATATATATATAAACTTTTATCAATCAAATCCATGAAAAAAAGATAAAAATTTTATAGATCTCTTTTTGGGAGAAAGTTTTATTTTTTCTATACAAATTACTAGCTAAAGAAAATGTGGGACATTAATAAGCTTTATCTTCCACTTCTTTAGACCATTCTCTCACAACATCAGTAATTTCAACTCACTATTAGAAAATGTACATATTTATATGAAGCCTACTTTGGATGTCTGATTATCTTATTTCAGATTAATACCTCAGCAAGTTCTACCTGATTTTTGAATTAAGGTTTCCATATATCAAAACAGTTCATGATCTATGATAATGCTACTGTTTCCCTGACTGCTTACATAATCTGAGTAATGGAAACAGAATGATTGAGCAGGGTCTACATGGATTTTTTAAAAATAAAATTGCATATAAGGTGGAAAATAATTTTTTTTTCTTCTTACCTCTCCCACTTTTATTTTCAGAATACTGATATTATCTGCTCAAGTTTTTTAACATTTTATATTTTATTATGAAAGCCTCAAGTATATCTTTTTTTAACATCTGTGTTATACCAGTGATCTTAACAAACTTTCTCACTTATGGAACTTAAAATTATATATATATTGTTTTGATTAATTATATATATGTATAAAGAATTCCTACTATCTGTAGTAAAAAAAAATGTAAAAATCATTGAGAAAATATCAATATTATAATGGATTTATGTAAAAATGAAAAGAAAATCTTTATTTTATTATTATTATTATTTATTGAACAATTTTAATAGATGTTAAATATGATTAATTATTACTTTATTAATCATCACTGCATATACAAGTTAAACGGTTGGAACATGCGTTTTTTGACATCATAGATGTTGTCTGTAAGCACATTTGATATTTAACATCCAGTTTATTTCTTTATTTTGTTTTTGTTGCTACTTAGATTGAAAATAATTTTTCACTTAAGTAATTTGTGGTGAAAGGAATTAAATAGTTTTACTGTTTTGTTAGAGATTTCAGGATATTCTATTTGAATTGTAACTACAAATTGAAATTCTTCTTGCTAATATTTCATTTTTAACATGCCAATTAATTGCTCTCTTTCTTTCATTAGCAATTGATTTGATTTATTGTAATTCTGAAATAGATTTTTAATTTAGTCATATAAATCAGTTTTTCTGTAAATAATTTTCTGACAGTTTTTTTTTCAACTGGGATATGTGTTCTAATAAATAATTTTTAATATCGATATTCACATTTAATTCAGTCTCCATTAGAAAATTATTTAGCTTTTCAAACTTTGTATATTATTCTTTTTATATGTGATGCCCACATATCTCATTTTAAAAGTAATTTGTAAATTCAAAATATATCATCCAGATAAACCATCAATTACAAATTCATTTCATCATCTAATTTTGGAGTATAATCATGTTTACATTTGTTTTAAAAAATTCTTACTTCACTCATTAATTCAAAAAATCAATTCAAGATTTCTCTTCACAATAATCATCAAACTTCTGTATATGGTTACTAGATAATTCATCATATAACAAATTAGATAATCTTAAATTTAATTTTTTGGATTGATGAAATTTATAATTTTTATAGTATCATCCAAAACCCTTCTAATATTTTGATATTTAATTCACCATGAGCATATAGCAATGAAGACAGCATTGGAAATGTTTCAAAAATGTTGGTCTATTGCAGTTATTTGTGATATTATCCCGGTGTTTGGACCAATAATGATTTTGCTTCATGTGATCAATTATGCATATAAACTCCAAGTTATTTCATCTTCATTCATGTATTTATTACAAAACATGATTTTTTTTCCTCAATAATTCTCACCACAAGAAATTTGCAAAAAAATATATCTCCTTGAATTATAGAATTAAAAATGTAGCTAACTAATATTATCAAAATAGCTGAATCAACAGTAACGGTAGATTTAGACTTTAAATGAGATATTTATTTGACTTTAGAAAATTGTATCATTTCCTTAATTTGCCTTACAATATGCTGCCAATCTTTTTTCACTATTTTTCATCATATTTGCAAGATATTATATCTCTAACACGGAGTTTTATTAAATTTTCAGCAATTGTATTTGTCTCACCTTCTTTAATAATTGTTAACTAACTTGAGAAGAAATGTATTTAGAAAACACTTTTTTTTTTCAGTTTTTTGCATTTATGTTAAAAGTATTCAACATTTTTATTGCATAAATATCGATAATTAAACTCTAAATGTCTTAATTTCACAGGATTTAACCTATTATTATTAATAATGTTTTCACATTCAACATATAATCCATTTAATTTGTCATTATTCCCAGTATAGTTTTCTTCATATTTGGACTTTTTCTTGATAGTAGGTAAATCTTAGGTAATAAAACAGATATAGATATCATTGCATCATTTGTTAGTGGGTTGTTTTTCATTGTTACTTTTAGTCAGTGATTGATCTTTTTATTTAAATTTTTCAGTTTTTAATCACTTCTTCATTCTAAAAGTTAGATTTATTAAATTAAAAAAACATTTTTAAACTTAAAAATTGCGAAAGCAAGTTATTAAAAGCATTCAAAATTTTATTATAAAATTCTTATACTCGTATTGTAAAGTTAATTTAAAATTAAATAAATTAATAAGAGTTGGAAAGAATTTACTTTGTATTTTATTATTTCTAAATGCACAAAAATTTGAACTTAATTATATAAATCTTGAGTTCACTATTAATTAATTCTTGTCTGCATACAAGTACATTATTAGTTCTTGATCACCTAACACTAGAAATTCACATGCTTCTTAGCAGATGTGTTTTTTATATTTTCTGACTTCACACATAGCCTACTGAGAGATCTGGCCTAGATACAGATTCCCTTCATTCCAGTATTGATACAGTTACACTGTTGCACAATGTCCTCAAATCTATGTTAAACATTTTTTATGCTAAATATATAATTTCATTATTGAAAAAATAAATTGCTAGGACAGATGATTCTATTTTAATTGTTCTAAGGAAGAAAATAGCATTAATTCAAGATAGATTTTCACAAATTTTGAAAATCAGTCATCTTATGTAACTAAATTTTATTATTTACATTTGATTGAAGGAGTTGTAATATTTACTCATAAATATTAATAGGTACAAATTCAGTTTTAGGAAATAATAATAGATAATTATAAAAATATAAAACAATTATTATAAATTAAATATTTTGAATTTTTTAGCTTTTTGTCTGGGTTTTTTGTTTTCAAAATTCTTTTGAATTTTGACTTTGAAGCATGGAAACCCTAAAGAAATTGCAAGGAACCCTATGGTTGCAAACCACTATATTTTATTATTGTATTGATTTTGATTTGTTCTCATCCAAAGTCCAGTTCATTTTAATTTCTTTTTCAACACTTTTAAAGATTGATTATATGATCTTCATTCTTAAATCACTTGTACATAACTATCAAACACTATGCTTTTTGACATGGTATATTATAATGATAGGTAGACATGACATAGTATGTTTGCTTTATTCATTAAAATTCCAGTAGAATAACTCAACATTCTAACCCCCCCCCCCCCAGATATTAACTGGAAAGCCATACTCATAAATTATTTACATTAAAACAGTGGAAAAGGAAAAAATTATACTTGAAAAATCTTATTTTTGTTAAATATCTTATTTTATTCTGGATTATATTTAAAAGTTTTTAAAATGCTTTAAGTATGATCTGGGATACAATGCGATGTGTTAAATAAATTTCTATTAATGGAAATATTTTTCCATTAAATTACTTTTCAAATAAAGTGTTTACTAATTTTTTTTTAACATACATAATATTATAAAAATTCTCCCAAATACTACTTAATAACACATTTAAATTAATAATATAAAATAAATTATTTAAAACCATAACCCATTGCTATTTTTTAGCATATAATGTATTGAAGTTCCAAGTATGTGCATAATATCTAATCATTTTCAGAAATGATCAGTATACTTATATTTAATCTAGAATTAATTGATAATTCTTTAAGTTTAATTACTTTAATTTCATGTTTGAACATATTTTCATTTTAGTATTTTACAATAAATTGTTAATCAATAAAAGCAACCACATTTTCCAAAATCAAAAGTTTTTATCAGACTTGAGTTGTAATATATTTGTTCAATTATCTATGGATTTACTTGCAGTATTTTTGAACCAATTTCTTAAAAATAATAAAAAATGTTGATGATGATTAATTATTGATTTGAAAATTAATATTTAAAAATCAATCAAAATTGAATTTTTACTTTATTTAAAGAATGAAAAAAAAAATCAAAAAGTTATTTAACTGTATAGTTTGTACATGAATTGTTACATGTCTGATTTTTTTTTATTTTAATATTTATCATTAATTTATATGTACAGGTGGAATATTTTGGTAAATGTTATGATTTATTTAAATAATATTTTTATTTAATTTTGAATAATACACATTTTTAAAAACAAAACAAATACAATACAGTTAATTTATTATAAATACTTATGTTATAATACAATTTTTTAGAAATTGCATTTAAGAAAATATCATTATTAATGTGATCAATTTTATATTTTCATAGCAAAGAAAAATGTTTTTACATATTACATATTATGGCAAGTGAAAATTTTTAAAATTGTATCTGGGTTAGGATATTAACCTCTAAATAAATTTTGATGGGAAGAATCAAACTAACAGTATAAAGTTAACTGCATTCCATTTATATAAGACCTTACGAGTGATTTATTCAGCAAATGATTGCATACTTAATCAGTTCTATTTGATTTCTTTTTCCTAACACAGTGTGGAAGAATCTAGTAAAAGTGATCTAAAAATAGTTTGCAAGTCTTGCTAGATCACCATACTTTGGTAGGGTTTTTCATTAAGTCAGTAGAAATAGGTGTAATATCATTATTAATAAAGATAGTCAAATACAGGTAATGGAATGAATGGTATGAATTTTACTTGATGTGAATTCTTCAGAACTTTAATAGTGTTTGTAGTTAAGAAGTTTCAATGATTAAAATTGATATATCTATTATGAAACTAATTTTCCAAAGGAAAGAAGTTCAATTTAAACAGATAAATAGATGATTGTAAAAATAAATAAAAAGTGATTGCATATTTTTGGATTCAAGATTAAATCTAATTTAATATTTTCTACTGTGAAATTCATGGATGTTATTAGTGTGAGGCTAATTATATTAAAAATTATTTTGTGCTATGTACCTATGCCCATTTTATCAGTGCATATATTGTAATGTTAGATTCAAAGTTCAGAAAGCTTTTAATGTTTTTGTATTTCACCAATGCCAATCAAATATCTTTTTTCTTCTTCTTGTAGTCTTTAATGCATATATGATAGGAATAGAATTATTGGAAATAGTATTATATTTTTGAACTTAAACAATCTGTTATTATTGAATTTTTGCACAATAATCATGAATGCTTTCTTTGATCAGAAAAATAAATCTAAAGGAACTTGGAAACTTCAATATTCAAAATAGTGGTATCTTGTAGATTATTGTTAGAAATAAAAAATAAAAGAGCTCAATATGAGCATTTAGGATAATTGACTTTTAAACAGATTATAAATTGTTTGTAACAAAGTTACAGTGATAGTGGCATTAAAAAAATGGGCTTTATCCAAACATATTAATAGTAAATTCGGTGGATTTTTCTTAACAAACAATAATATTTCTATTAAATATCAGCATCTTTCAAAAATTTGGATTTTCAAGCTGATGATGTTACTGAAGCATGGAATTTCTTAAAAAATATGTTGCAGATATTAATAAATTTGTTCTTGGGTTTATTAAAAGGTAAAGCCTGACTTTTCTGACGGTGATTATATTGCTTAGCTGAATAATAATAAGAATATATATATCTGTATAAGCATTATACAAATTTAAAGATTGAAATTCATTGACTGATAAAAAGTCTTAAGAATAATGGTCTATTAAAATTGCAAAAAAAAAAAAAAAGTCACTTTCATTTGCTGTTCATGATCATTTTGGATTTTTTTTTGATGCATTGAAAGTAGTGTATAAATATGAACAATAATAATATTATTAAATCAATGGGTGTCACTTTTTTATTTGACAATGATCATATAGAAGGATTGTATTGATTTTGATGTGAAAATTGGTGATGAACTATATGTGTACTAACTTCATCTTTGTTCTCATCTTTATGAAGTACTAATTTAAAAATAATTTCATTCAATAGGCATGACTATGTGATAGATTTATTGGTGGAGTTTTCAATTTGGACTAATTAAAAAAGAAAATGCAAAAAAATCTTAGTTATTAGGTATACAATAGATTAATAGTTTTGCTGTTCTACAAATTTTAATATTTGAATACAACCTACAAACAATTTGATGTAGTAATTAATGTTTAAAAACTTAAATGTTTTGTCAACCAGTGATGAAAAGAAAATATTCAACAATTTTAAATTTTGTACAAAAACAGACTTAACATAATTGTTATTGCATTTAACAGATTAAAGGATAGAGTATAATATTACTTTATTTAAATTAGTATATGTAAGGATGCTATTCTTTAAAATTTTTGCATGGAAATGAAATATGTACTGCCATTCACATATTTTAAAACATTGGAAATTTTTTATTTAAGAATGTTTTTTTTTTTTTTTTTATAAATGTCATAGCATCAGCCGGGATGCGAACCCGCAATCCGGGCAACTGCCTGCAAGTGCAAGGCAGTCGCGCTGACCTCTCGACCACCAATGCAAGACTATTTAAGAATGTTTTGTCAAAATATGATAAATATTGAAATACTGGACATATGATAAAAGAATTTACTCACTGCCATATTATATGATTACTTAACACGTATAAAATATTTTCTTTTTTGTATTGTGTTGCTGTTTGTATGTGTGTATTTACTTGAATATTACAATTATTGAAAAAAAAAATTAAATTGTTTATTTATATTCCTTATAATAATGATTGTTTTTGTTTTTTTTGCAACTTCAAGACACTGCACACTGTTAAAGATCATGCTGTTATGGGCTCTCAGTTAATTCTTCTAGTTGGTCAGAGATTATCTTCTTTTGTTTTCCAACGACATCAAGAAAGACTAACTGAGAAATTATCATATCTCACGCCCATGCTAACTACTTGGTTAAAATCTTTAGTAAGAATTTTTTTATATCTTTTCTATTTATTTTATGTGAAAGGATTACATTGGATAATATGAGAATGTATCTATGCATGTTTGTTATAGTGTCATTAAGCGTATTTTGTGCTGAAGTTTTTATTTGTTATATATATTTTTAAATTTTAGCAATATATATATAGTTGATTTTTTTTTTGCTTAGTTTGTTAAATCTTGTAGTATATTTTTATAACTATGATCAAATTTCTCAATTAAATTATTATTTAAAATTATTGGTTTTGATATATCATTAAAAAAAGTATTTGGAAAGAATTTGTATTACAAATATTATGTTGTTGAAGAATTTAATTGAACAAATCTTATTTTAAGTGGCTTTGTATATTCATTTGATTAATCTTTTGTTTGTAGTATAATATATGTATATATATTATCACTAGATGGAGCTCTACCAATAGCCCACTATCAAGCTTTGTTTACATAAACGCTGAGAGAGATAGAATTCAATATCTTTTTCAAATAGTCTCCAACCTTTAAACCATGGTTTCGAGCTAGTTGGCTCACATCAGTAAAGGGTAGGAAGACCAGAAACTAGATCTAAACACCAACTCTACTAACAGTATTTATATATATATTGTAACCAAATTATTTATGTGACTAAAATATATACGCCATTGTACCTAAATTATTAATGGGACTAATGTTTAATTTAAACATTGTAACTCAAATATTAATTCAAACAAGTTGTCCTTAAAATCATTGTAACTAAAATGCATTGTAGTCAAAATATTAATTATCAATCAAAAGGGCATTGTAACTTAAATCAATTTCTACTTAAGATTTTTAATACATTGTAGCTGAAATATCATATCCACTTAATATTCTCACAATATATATAATGTCTGTGTCTTGAGGGAGAAAAATGATGATGAGATAGATATAAATCAACTCCAAGATAGCAAAATAATATCATAATAATAATGATTAGAAACTAGTCATTTCAGTTATCTGGTATCTGGCCTATTTCAAACCCTAGTTAGGCATCCATTGTATCCTCAATAAACAAGTAGGAACACATTGTAACTTAAATAAACTATTAAGACATTATAACTTATGACATAACATCAAGTGGGTGAGTACCTTGGTAACCTAATGAAAATACTTCCTCAATAAGTCCAACAGTAAATTTTACCCACTTTTATCTCTTGGTTTTATATTAAGTGAACATCTAAGTGAATAATAAGGGAATATGGAGTGAATATGGTCTAGCATGGCACCACTAGGTTATCTGAACCTAGACAAAGTTATATTTTATAACTTTTTCAAATGTACTGGGTTTGAACCCCTTTGATACCTTATTTCTAACAAAATGTAGGATTTTTGCTTTTAGACCCATATCACTGTATGCACTAATATTAAGATAAACACAAAACATCCTTAAGCTATAGCGGTATATATAAAACGCATCAGACAGAAATTATCTCCTAGATTCTAATATGATAAATGCATTTTAATACCTTCATAAGTTTTACTAGCTCATATTACACTATTAATTTAGGGTGGCAATTTACTCATCCTTGAATGATGTAGATGATGGAATGGTGGTTATTATAATATGAAATCATTATCTATCTAGGGCCTTTAAACATTTATCTAGCTCATTAATTGAAAAACATGATGATGATGATGATGGTACTTCCAGCCATAGCTTTAGAACTAAGCCTAACATGAAATTTAGTTTTTAGAAATTCATAACTATTTGGCTAATTTTAGCATGTCTAAATTAGATCTTAAACAGTTAATATTCATCTGTGATGATGAATGATCACAACTAATAAAGAGTACTCTTAATGAAAATATATGCCTCGTTTAATAAAAAAAATTAACATTTATTACTGCATTACTAACATATACATACAATTTAAATATAGAATTGAAAATTTATATGACTAATAGTTATAAGTTATTATATTTAACTCATAAGATTAATATTAATTTTTCCCCCTTTCCCATTAATGACAACATCCACGTTTATCATAGTATAATGCAGGGGTCCCCAACCCTATGCCTGCGGGCACCATGGTGCCCGCAGACCATTTTACATGTGCCCGCCGCTATCCGAACACGATAAAAAATTATTTATCTGATACAAATAAATTTAATTTTTGAATTTTTTTTATGAATT
Source organism: Epiperipatus broadwayi (assembly GCA_028023455.1). Taxonomy (NCBI): domain Eukaryota; kingdom Metazoa; phylum Onychophora; class Udeonychophora; order Euonychophora; family Peripatidae; genus Epiperipatus; species Epiperipatus broadwayi. The sequence continues at coordinate 3,498,060 of JAQFVV010012412.1, forward strand.
ATTGTATTATATTGTAATCAAATTGTAGGGCATACTATACCTTTACAGCGTAAAAATATAAACGTCAATTATATGTTAAAATTTTATTTTTGAAATAAATATTTTTTTATACATTATGTGTATTATTAACAATATCCAACTATAAATTTACATGTGATGTGATGTACTGTGGCTTCTCCTTAAATGAAGTCAAGAATATCTCAGCAATTATGCCCAGATAAAAAATAAATGATGCCCGCCACCTAGTTGAAAAAATAAATGGTGCCTGCCACCTGGCCAGTATTATGGAATGTTCTCTTAAGTGCAAAAAGGTTGGGGATCCCTGTATATCAGTTTGGATAACGAATTGCTAAAATTTTCCATCCACAAGAAAAGTATTTCATATAAAAAAAATAAACACTCTTTGTGCACACATACTTTTATATCTTTATACATCTAAACTTAACATATAAAGTAGAATGATTAATTAGAAAAAGTTAGTCAAATCGAAAAGAAAAAGATTTACAGAAACAAGTTTTGAATTACTTATCTCCCCCCCTCTTAGCTATTGAGATTGCTACTCAAAAAAAACATAGTCTAAATAATTTTAATGCTGTATGCCTATTATTTTCACATTCATACGCAATTATATACATATGGCAAGTATTGTTATATTGCTGTGTATGTGTGTGTTGATCCCCATTATAACTAAAATATTTCAAAACAAATAATAATACAAAAAAAATCTTTTACATATTAACAAACATTTCATAAATTTAGATTAATATACAATTATACCCTTTAGAAAACAAAATTCATCAATAAGCGGGTATAATAATTTTAGCATGCATAAAATCATTAATCAAGCTTATAACTATTATTACTGAAGAAATTCTTGGTTTAACTCGATTTTAGTTGTCAAAGTTTAGACATAAGAAGAGATAAAACTTTATTGCTAAAAATTTTACTAATAGTCTGATATCATAAAAGAAAAATATATAATGAAAATTCATATTATCAGTCCCTTTTATTTTGTTGAGGCTTCCAAGAGTTCAAACTCAGCTTGTTAAATGTCTACATATTGCACCAAACACATATCAATCTGTACCACAGGTATATGACCAATCTCCATGGTTCACTGGAACAGTATTTCTTTGCTTGACTTGAGGCTTGTAATTCTTTTATGGTGATGATGATGATGAAGTTATTTGCTTCAGTAGGAACCATTTGGCACTGGAACTGTTTTTTCTTGTTATTGTTCTGAAGCATTAGCTCTTTAAATAGTATATTTTTATTCCATGGAATCTCTCAGAAATAATACTATGAATATATATATATATATTGTAGAATTACAGATGTTTCTGTAAATTGGTCATTATAAATTTAAAAACTGTTAAAATTTTATTGGCTTTATTTTTATAATTAAGCAAATATATTCATCGATATCATTGATCGTATATCATAAAATATAATGAAGGGTTTGAAATATTCTAGTGCCTCTCTGAGATAAACCAATAGCTAGAAATTGGTCTGGGGCTGGGGATAATTTCTAGATAGAGATTTTAAATGCTTTCTCTTGTGGCATTTATTGATAAAGATTGTTAGAGGTATTAGCATTCTCTTTATTTTAGTTTATAATTACAAGCTTATCAAATTAAGTCACATGAGGTATAACTTTATTTTATTTATTTATTATTATGTTTAAAAGTACTAATGCTTAAGAGAAAATATAATTTTATAACTCAGTTTTTTAAAAAATGGCTTCCTAAGCAGATTTTGTGATTAATGCTCGTATTAAAATAGGTATGCTTATATTTTTGACTTTATTATTATTAAGGAATAAAGCTATCAAATTGTATAAATAAATAGAGGTGCGGATGCATATAAAATAAATAATTTAATATAGAAATATAGAATAGGATTATAAATCTAATATTACATTACTAAAATATTTTAAAGTAAAGCAATTATATTTCAGATTACATTTTTATTTACGTGGAGAACAAACAGTTCTTATATTTTATATTTTTTGCACGTGTATGTTATATGCGAAAGCTTACATGTTTAAATTTAGATTTAGTAAAATTAGTTTGCTAGGATATTTATTAAATAATATTATTTATTAAAAAGTCAATTTAAAATTAATTGAAATAACTATCTGAGAACTTTTAAAAATTTGTAATTTATTTTATATAAATATTTGTAATATTATTTTAAAAACCAGAAGTAAAAATGAAGCAATTGAGAAAGATTGAATCTATTATTTCTTTTTCTTCATTTTCATAAAGTTTTGCCATGTTAATTCAAAAATCTTAGTGTCTATCAATTAGCTTGGCAATAATCTTGACGACCTCTTCCAGATTTTCCCAGAAAAATCAAAAAACCCCAATGCATAATGGAAAATATATTGAATCCAGACTTCAGGTGATTAAATGGGTATAAAACCTGAGTTTTGGAAAAAACAGTCTTCACAATTTTTTTTGTAATCAGACACAGATTAATTTATTATGGTACTTGAATTTTACTTTTTATATTTTAGAATATTCTCTAACATTTAAATTAAATCTAACAAACATAACATTAAAAGAATAATCAGCATCTGTATAAAAAATAGTGATGGGATCAAAGCATCTCACTTTTCGTGCTTAGAAAAAAAGATCATTCATGTATTATGTTGTAAGATCTTTCTTATTCCTTTCTTGATGATCTTTTTCTTTTTTTCATATCTTAGTTTATAAGTCTCTTTCAGATGGATTGATTAAGTTTATCTTCTCTTTTAGAGATTTTCTTTGGCTTTCTAGATGTTCATTTTTTTTAATAGCAGATATGTAGTTCCAGATAGTCCACTTCAATTATCGTTCTGCAGTGTATAACTTACTATTCATTTTTATTATTATTATTAATTGGTGTTCATTCATTAATTATTTTTTAATGATGGTTTAAAATTAATTTTATTTCTCGTATTAATTAAGACTATTTAATTGGTTAATATATTTTTAGTGTATGGTCATACACTATCATCATTTATCTCTCTTGCTATAATAATAAAATTCTAATGATAACATCCTTCCCTGGAAAAATTAGTCTATAGGTATGCTATTGATGGTATAGTTTTGGAAATTGCTTTTTAAATAGGGCTATCTAATATTATCTAGTGATAATAAACTGGATACAACACAATCAATTGTGAAAAACATTGAAATCTGAATTAAACATGATGTTTCTGGATAATTCCTGTAAATATTGTAGAAATTATTTAGCTGACAGAATGAATGTAAAGCAAATAATAAATAAACATTAACAAAAAAACAAAAATTGATCATCTGGCAATCATTTAATATTCTAATCTAATAAATAAATGTGTATAAATTTTTCTGTGTAAAATGAAATATTGACTCAATAAACATGACTAATTTGGATTTACAGCTTGCTACTTCCAATGTCTATATATATCAGATGTTCAATATATTTTATATTCAAAATGAAGAAATTTTTACTGAAGTCAGCTTTCTTCATCATTTTTTCATGGATTGAATCTGGAATTGACAACAGGAAGTAGATTGGCTGACATGACATTTTGTGCTGCTCTTTCTCATGTTAGAATAGGGCTTCCAAACTTCATTTCCTATTTTTTTTCCCTGGACTTATAATTTGGTTTCTTTTTATTGAAATATTCCTAATATTATCTCTTTCTATAATATGAAATGATAGTCATTTATTTTTATTATTATAATTATTGAAACTAATATGCATGCTTTTTTTTTTCCTTTGGTCTTTCTGTATCTAGTAATCTTAGTAACCTGTTATAATGTTTTTTTCAATTAGTTGCTACTCTGTTTATCAGGTTATGTATTATTATTTTTGTTATTTGATCTTCTGAAAATGCATATGCAATCAAAATTCTCAGCCTGGATATTTGGCATTAGAAAAGTTGAGTATAACTTTTCCGTATATCAATCTTGTACTTCTGGACATTTGATGCCAAATATGATCCTATCATCATTTAGTTCAGAAATTATTCACAATGCATCCTTCTTTTTTTTTTTTTTTTTTTACATTGTACCCGATTTAATAAACAAGGAATGCCATCTGTCTTTTGAAACTTTTTGTAGATGATTTTATGATAATGCTAATCTTTGCCCTTTCTCTAATCCATTCAATAAATAATTCCTCAAACTTCCCAGATGTTTTCTGGAGTTTTCTCCTGCAACTCCCCTAAACACTTTGATCCTCAGAAATTTATTTACTGGTATTTGGCAAATCTAATAATCCCTTTTTGATTGCAGTGTTCTTGGCTCCTAATTCACTTATAAGAAAAGCTCTATGTTATTTTAGGAGTAAGAATGCAACTAATTTTTGTAGGATAATGGATGACACAATAAACCAGCAATCAAAATGCTTACAATTATGCTATTTTAATTAGAGAATATATACATAATTCAAGTTAATAAACAAACAATATTTATTAGATTACTATCTAGTATTATATGTACAAAAGTTAAATTAATAAAAGAACAGTACCCATTTAATTACTGTCTAGCATTATATACCATACTAGATACACATAGAATATTAAGTATATTTCTGCTACTTTAATCTTTGAGGCCCTTTAGATGTACTAAAATGTAATAAGATTGGGATGATTTGTTTCAAAGTCCCTAGTCGACTTGTTAATCTACAGGAGCCAAGATCCTGGGAAAAGGATATCCTCCACTGAGCTGCTTCAATGTGTTTCCCAAATGAAGAAAAAAGAGAACATTTTCTGTTCTGGTACTATTTTTATTTTTTCCCCTGTTATTTCTGGAGTATTTCAATCAATGGGAGGTACAGGTGGTGAGTTTATTCTCAATTTGATTAGTTCTGTTTTGACTCAGTAAATTTAATTTTAGTTGGCATTAATTAAATTTCTTTTGTTAACAGAAATTTTCCATTTGGTAATGATCTTTGCTTATAGTCATTTCAATATTTATATTTTATCCCTCCCCTTATTTCAGAAATAGATTACTTTATGTATATTCTTCTAATTTCTTTGGCCTTTGCTCCGTCTGTGGCTGAGTTTCTGTTTGTTCTGTTGGTACTTTTTGTTGAACTTCTACCATTTTATCAGATTCCATCTTCTCAGGTTTACTATAATTTTCACTTGGAGTTTTTTTGGTACTAACTGTACTCTTTATTGTTTTCATTAGTTATTTGTTTCACTATTAGCATTTATTTTTATATTTGGCCACTCTATTTTTTCTGTTTGACATCGGCGAACATGGTTCAAGTGTCTTTAATATTCTGTACCATTATCTGTTTTCACTGTTATTATTTTCTTGGATAATTTCCCTGTAATTATCCCTTCTATCCATTTCTCTTTAAGCAAGTCCCATATACAAACTTTTTTCCCTATTACATATTTATCTTCTATATTGCCATATTTCCAATGTTCATCCAGTTATGGAATTAGCATTGGTAGTTTAGATTGAAATTTTCTGCCCATCAATAATTCCCTTGAGATTTTCCTGTAACCATCAATAGCATGAAATGTTGATGCAACATTGTGTACCGGACAATTCTTCCCTGCGGAATTCTGCTCCTAATCTTGCACTGAGCATGAAATGATCAAGATTTAACAGGGAAAGAAATGGATACCAATTTAGCCGATTGTCTGTACTCATATATATTGGTACTTCCAGCTAAACTGATAAAAAGAGTGAATTGACAGAACTCTGCCAATTAAAAAAACCCCTTTAGTTAATATCCTACCCGGATGCCTGAATGTTTAGGACCTATGGTAAGTACACATCTTTGAAATGTCTATTTACAAATAGCTCTTGTGCGCCACTCCTAGAAAAGAATAAAATGAATTCCCCCCCTCCTAGAAGGATATGTAATACCATATGTATAGCGGAGCATGAGAATAAGATTTAACACCCCGGTAGAGCGATATCCCATGTGGTTAGCTCAGTACTCTACATCTAGGGTCTTCAATGGGTAAGTTAAATGGTTATTATAGGTACATGATTGATAAGGAAAGAGTGCATTTTATCAAATAAATAATAATACGAAAACAAAACCAATTTAATATTATGATTAAATATTTATTTAATCCCAGATACCCACCACCGTTTCATACTTAAAATGATATAATAAAAATAAATAAATGAATTATTATCACAAACCCGTATATATATTTGATGCTTTGAAATAAGTAAAACATAAATACAATTTTAAATGAATAAGAAAAATAATAAATCCCTAAAGTTATTTACAATGTTTCATAAAGAATGGAAGTGGTCTGAGTTTTACCCTGTAGAAATAAGTTATGTCTTGGGTGATTTGATATATATTTCTCATATAAAAGATTTTCAGTCATACAGGCATACACTTCTACCCAGGACTTTAAAACCTGTTTTATTGATAGCAAATATAATAATAATAATAAAAAAACAACTATGCATATATATATTTGCACTATAAAATACTTCATTAATTTTGTATTTTATGACATGTCAATAACGTTGTGTTAGCTCAGATACCATAGAACACTCAACATGAGGTGCTGTATCTATTTGCCTTTTACGATATACATGCAGCACAATTATACACTCACTACTATTCTAAATATAAAGTTATTAGTGGACTTGCTTACAGGAAATTTACAATAAATAAACCCTTTGGCACTCATCATAAGGTGCTGCAGTGACAAAAAATAACTTAAAAGGATATATGGATAAATACATTTTTAGACACTCAACATGAGGTGTCATATTTACCGAATATTACAAGTATATGTGTACATATATACACATGTATATTTATGTATGACAATTTTCAGGAGTAACAACAAGAAGAAAAACAAATAGCAACAAAAAAAATCTAATTGCAACCTTTGCTGAAAATATTAGAATTTGAAATAGAAAAATGAATTAAAAGATTTAAATAAAAGCTGTATCATTATGCCTGTAATAACCGTAAATTCAATATATATATGTGAGACAACTCTCTCCTTTTTTTTAAATGATTAATAATAATAATAAAAATGATATTTTTCTAATTATCGGAAACGTCAGAATTAATTAATTCAGTATTATAAAATATTTTTAAAAGAAACTTATGTAGGCATCTTCATCTTCTCCTGACTGGGCTTTGAGTGGGCTTCAAGTCAAATGGCTGGGCGGTGAGGATTTCATCTCATTCAGGCATAGGCAAGGTGGCTTTTGTCATCATCGTGGCCAGCTGGAACTGGCATGATCACATCTTGGCGATTTGGACAGAGAAAGGACAAGTGCACCGGCTGGTTTTCTACCCCATGGTCATTTTAGTGGAAGCTCTGGTAGATTTCTCCATATTTTCTATCTGGTATAATGCAATAATTATTATTAAATGTTTATCTGTTATCTTGAATGGTTAATTAAATCCTTAAGAAAACAAGAGTTCTTAAAATAACTGTGTAATGGATTTCTTCTTTGAAAATATCAGCAACAATCTAGTTCATAAATTAATCTCTAAATGGCTAGATGATTGAAGAATTCCGGAGCCAAAGTAGTGAATGACTTGCCCAGAACAACTGCCAAAGAAAGAAATGAACTGAATCCCACAGCACTGACTAAAACCTATCAATCCCACTCATAAGAACCAATTCAAGTAACCCCCTGAGAAGTATGAATCAGCCAAACCTTTTATTTTAGCTTATCATTTAGATCATACACATTCCTTTCTATTTTTCCAATTAAATTCTACATTTTAGGGTTTGATATACTCAGATCACTTGATTACAGTTTTTAGAAAAGTAATTTAAAAAAATATATACAAGTATGTTGGAACAATTATTTTAATTATTTATTTTACGAATATGTACTAATTTGTGATCTTTTTTGGTCAACAAAGTTTGCTTTCTTCCATTTGAGTTTTTCAGAGAAAAGCAAAATACATAAAATGATATATCATAAAAATATACAAAAATATAAAAATAAATAAATAAAAAATACATCAGTTTATTATACATGTATTTGTGTACAATATTTTTAAATTGGTGTGTGGGTATTCTAATGCTCAACCCACTTCCATTACTAATGTAGCACATTTATATATTTGTTGTGCTTAATATATATAAATTTACATGTGTATCTGCTATAATGTTTTTTATAGCAAACTTTGTGCATGGACATTTGATAATGCCTGGCACAATTGCAACATACAAAGCTTCCTGCATATTAGCTTTATTAATTTTTTTGAGAGCCCTTTTTACTTGTTGAATGGCATTTTCTAATTAACTTGTTCAATTCAGAATGATAAAGAGCTATACAGATATGTTTGATACTTTTATTTATGAAATGGTCCTCCATTGTTTGTGCAGTAAAACCTGTATCTTTATCAGAAACAATTACTTCTGGTAATCTCTGGCATGAAAATATTTCATTCAGATTCTGGATTGTTTCTCTTGCACTTGTATTTTTTACAATGCGATACTCTGCCTATTTAGAGTATGATTTATGAGTATTAGGAGTATCTTTTGATGGTTTTTCATGATCCAAATGAAGTCCTTGACAAATCTTAGTTGCTTTAGCTACATATGTCTTAGTTTTGCATATTCATTTCTGATTGGCATGCTGTGCATTTCTTTATATATTTTCTATGTCTCCTGTTCTATTAGGCTACCAGACTTAACTACATGCTAGTGCTTTTGCATATACAATATCTGGAGAAATAAACACCTTATCTTCAATTTTGAATTGGTGATTTGATTTATTTTTATTTTTGCCTCATTTTTCAGTAATTTATCTCATTTTGTGATATGCCTCCATTCGATCTTTTTCTTTGTCTATGGGTAATTCCATGAGCATAGGCATGAGTTTTTGAAATAGAATTTGGATATGTTGATCCAAATGTAATCTGATGGGTGAGAATCCAGTGAATAATATGAAACAAAATAAAAATAACTATATAAATAATACATAAAAATTGTAAACAATAAAATTAATAAAATAATGAAAAAAATATATAACAAAACATAATGAAATAAAAGATAAATATAAAATATTATTAATAACTGAAGAATGAATAAGAAATAATATATTATATGATTTAAAAATTAAAAAATAAATAAATTAATAAATGAATTAAGGTTGAACTGAGAATTATATGAAAATAAGATAAGTATTTTATTAATGTGTTGATAATAAAATTAAAGTTTAAGTTTATAAGGAATAGAAATAATTAGGGGATTATTAAAAATAATAAAAACAAATAATATATTTAAATTAATAGTTGTTCATGAATAAGTTGTATACAGTCAGGAATATATATGTCTAATTTATTTTATTTTTCATATTGTATATTTTATTTTACATTACCTGAATTATTTTATTCAGTTTTGATTAGATTTATTTCAGTTTTATTATGTTTTGTTATAGTTTATGTTTTTTATTATTTTATTAGTTTTATTGTTTACATTTTTTATGGTATTTATATAATTATTTATTTTATTTTGTTTCATATCATAGTTCTGAAGAATAGTGTAAAACATTCAAAATTTAAGACTGTGTGTATATATAAGTACAATAATTTTTTTTTTGCTAAAAAGTGTTCAAAGTAGAAGAGATAAATTGCATTTATATAAGATATTACAGCAAAATAAAGGAAGTGGTTAATTTGGCAAAATATACATTATGATTATTATGATTAAAACACTAAATAAGAATAATAAAAACCATAAATTAATAATTATACTCCTTATCTACTTTCACTAATAATTTTAGTCTTAAAAGAATATTTCACTTTTATTAAAATTAAATTGGCACAATAATATAAATATCATTTCAATTTTTTTTTTAAATTTAGTCTTATACAATAATTGAAATAATCAAACATATTTATCATTTATGATTTAGATTGTGTTTTCAAGTTGGATATTATAATTATGAAACAGAGCAGAAATTTATTTCATTAAGAGATGACAATAATTAACTCTCCCCATATGATAAGATTAAAAAGACATATATCTCTCTACTTTAAATTCAAGTTATACATCTTTAAAGTATAGCAAAACTTAATACCTACAATTCTGTTTACGAATAAAATATTTTTATAGTTTTGTTCAATAATAATAAGAATACACACATCATTTAACTAAAACAATCATCTTTATAATCGATTTGCATATACATACTAAAATTACTTTACAAAGAAGGCAACGGGAAATTATTTTTTTATAGATTAAAAACAATAATTTAACAATTTTTTTTTATTTGTCTTGGATAGTGTGTTACTGAATAAAAATTGTTAATTGTTCTCATGTATTTGTTTTTTTTTTTTGAGTGCCCACAATAAACCCTGGAAGCTGATGAAGTATTAAATGAATGGAATTATGGTTAATAAATATTAATTTTCAATATCCAACTTTGTTTTTGAACAATATTTTTTTATCCTTTTTCCTTCCTTGTTGATCAAAAATATTCAAAATTATGATATATCCATTAATTTTGAAGAATGATTTGTATAATACAATAATTATTCCATGTTAGATTTTTGATGCTATACTTTCAGATGCTATGACTTTCATTTATTTTGAAGAGAAACTTGCAGTGTATAATTCTTATTTCACATTAATTCTTTCATCCAATTTTCTGAGAAATGTTATAGAAAATGTGGGAACAAACCCCATCCTCTAACTTATTATTTTAGCAATCCATATTTTTGATTTCTGATCACTTAAAATGTATGATTATTATTACAATTCAGTTTTAAAAATGGGAACTTTGAAAATATGTGTTATTCAGTTCAATGTATTCCCTTTTATATACATATTCAAAATCGCACTCTTTTACAAAGCAGGCAATAATTTCAATGAACTTTTATTACTTTTCCTTATGTCTAGTGTTCTTATAAATCAACTAATTTACATAAATAAAAATAATACTAAGAAAAATATTTATATAAATTGTAATAATAAATACTTAATAATCTAAAACAACAAACATTTTTTAATTTATTTTAGATACCAAATAACATATTAATTTTACAAAATATTTTAATATTGATATGTATATATTTTTTTAATATAATTATCAATTTATTAGAACATGTACACACATCATATATTGACCAAATTATTTTTCCATAGCCAATGTGAATTACCATTCTTTATTGTATACTTTAAATGAATATTTTTTAAACAATAACAATAATAATATAGCTTTTGTTTTTATTTTTTTTTAATTTTAAATACTTTCTAGCTTTCATGTAAACCTTATAATTTCAATATAGTCGAAGTGCTCCTAAGTGAATAAAAATTTTAAAATATATCTGATTACTGTATTTATAAATATTCAATTATATAATTACATATATATATAGCTCTAATATAAAGAGCATTATTTTTTTTTATGATAAATGCTACAAGAGAAAGGATTCAAATCATCTTTATCTAGGATTGTCTCCATCCCCAGACCAGTTTTGAGCTATGGCTCTTTTCAGTGAGGAGCTAGGACACCAGATTTAAAAAACTAACTCAAGATAAGTATTTATCTAAAAGTTAACTTTTAAGAAGTTCTGAAATTTTTAGACATCTACAAGTCTTTAAATTCACCTCTCCAATTGAAATAATCATATGGGTCTGAACTTAATTCAGAAATCCATATATTAATGTGCTTTGTAATTTAATATATATATATATATGTGTGTGTGTGTGTGAAACATTTTAAAGATAAAAGATATTTACTTAAATTTTAGATTTATATATACATTTGCTTATTGATAACATTAGCATTGTACCTTGTACCAACATCTCAAGTGAAGATATCACTAATGGAACCCAGTCAAAATGTCATTGTAATATTAATATTAAGAACAAGAAAATGTATACACAGATTACAATGCATACATACACACATATATATAAAATTATTCTTTTATAATTTTGCAAGTTTTTATATTTGTATATTAAAATGTGTTCTATTATGAAGAAAGTTGGATGAAATCTGATATTATTAATACAATTGTTTATTATTATTGTTTACTAGTAGTATTCATATAAATATTTATTTATATATGTTACTCTTATTATTTAAGGATCTTTCGACATTGCGAAATTCTTTTACTTCCTTACTTTCCTCCAAGACCATCATGGGCCATGTAATAAATTATCTTCCACCAAATCACAGTGAGCAAGGAATGGCAAATGATCTTGTAGATGCTATTAATTCTCTGCTAGAGTGGAGTCAGTTTCAAAAGCAAGATAGTTTTCCTGATGTTGATAAGTCTGCAATGATAGCTGATCAACTAAAATTAAAAAAATCAATAAAAAGTTTAGATGATGATTCAGAAATATTAATATCTGAAACTGACATTTCAAAAATTGACTTTAAAAATTTGGATTTTCCTACATTTTCATTACCAGATATTACACCTCGTTCATCTAAGTCAGAAAATCATGTTCATGAAGTTAAAACAGTACCACCAAGTCATAATTTTATTGTGGAAAAGAAAACATCTGATATTTTATACTCACAAAAATCTTCTTCAAATTTGTCTGATCAGGTAAATAACTTAAAAATAAGTGAGGCTGAAACTTTGGAAAATTCTCATTCATTACCTGAAAAAAAATTATCTGAATGATTTTTTTTTGTTGTTGATGTTATTTTATTTTTGATATCCAGAAAAAATTCAAACTGGTAATTTTTAAAAAAAGATTTTTTTGTTCTGTATTATTGTAATATATGTAACTAAAGTTAAGTATTAAAATATATAAATTTCTTATCTGTTTGAATTTGTTTATTAAAGATTTCTTTATGCATCAGACAGTTATAAACATTAACATGTTTAAATATATTTTTCTATTGTAGAAAAATTTATTTATATTTGCTTATTTAAACAAATAAATAATAGATAAATAGATTATCATCAAAAATGGAAATTAATGAAATCCATTATGCTGGTAGTTAAAATAAATAATAAAAATTATATACAACTCTAAAACTATTAAAAATATACTTTAAATTAAAATCTATATTAAATAATAACATTTCTATGCCAAATGATTATAATGAAGATAGTAACAATAGTTCAAATAGGAAATTGATCAAACTTACATATTATCCCAAAGTTTATAATATATTAATAAAAAACAAAAATTATATTAATAATCATATAAATATTGAATGATCAAATAGTAAGTCTGGATAAATTAAAAGATAATTATAAATTAAGAGATGTTATAAAATATTAAAAAGGAATCACATATAAAATTACCTGTGATTATCACAATATCATTTACTATTCTCATACAGGAAAACAGCTAAAGATAAGAGTCAAAGGACATAACAATGCAATTAACAGGTGAGATAATAAATCTGCTTTATATATTCCTTATTTATTATATGAGTATAAAATTGATATTACAAAAAATATTAAACCTTTAAATTACATTAATGATTCAAAAAGAAGACAAGTATATGAAACATATTAGATTAAACATAACTTAAATTTAGTTAATAACTGGCAATTAAAAACAAATGAAAAATTATATAAAATAGTATATATTAAGTTGTATAATGTAAGTATTATTTATGTTGTGTATTATGTTACACAGTCAATTCTTTGAAGTTATATTAGATCACTGTAAGAATGTTTTATTCTGTTTTACTGATATTTATTTTGTTATTGTTATTTTACTTCCATTAAACATTGTGAAAAAGTAATTAATGCTTAAATAAATGCTTAACATTTGAAAAGGGCATGAAACTATGTGCCGAAAAAGACTTTTTATGTATAATTATTATCAATATATATATTTATATAGCTGTTGCATATGATTTTTAATATTTATTGTAATAAATAGATCATTTATCAACAATAGTTTTATTTATGTATGACAAAAAAGCATTGCTTGATAAAGTATAGTATATGAATTCAATTTCATTAAATATAATAATAAGAAATTTCATACATCAAAAAATAATATTTGAATATGTATGTATATAGCTGAAGATATATATAGACATTGTTGCAATTTGATTTACAAGTGACAGAAAATCACAACTTTGACAACTTCTACTTCAGATAAATACATTAATAATTTCTGTTAATTATTTTTTAGGCTAAAAATTATTATATCATTTGTAATCTAGATATAAATTTTAAACCAAATACCTGCTTTATAATTAAACATAAACACACATTTGTAATATTTTTTTTGACATATATTTCTCAGATATCTTTTTCATCTGTTTCAGGAATATGTGATGGGGTAGTCTATTTTGAGTGAATTGCTTTTAAACTTTTAATTTAGTCATATTTTTTTTTCTAGTAGTGGATTGTTAATATGTATGAAGTTCCTCGGTATAGAATGTAGCAGGCAATTGGGTTTATATGTTTTTCATCTCTCTATGTGGGTAGCTTAATTGATTAAATATTATTCGTAAAAAAAAAAAAAATCCTATAAAATTATTTAATAGCCAAATGTGAGTAAATTCCTTTTTTTTTTTTTTTTGTCCCAAGTATTCAGATATGAAACAATAACTTTCCAAGCCCCTATCATTTCACCATCAAACCTAATGACACACTCATCTGTGCTAAGTTCGAACCTATTTAAATGTTAATAAATTTAAAATTCGCTCATGTCTGTCTAAACAGTATTATATATTTACGTGCAAACCAACGCTATAATTAGATAGGATTAGGAAATTTATAGCGTACTAAATTTACTTAATATTTCTAAAAATGTTCATTATATTATTTAAGTTAAGAGTAAATTATTAATTTTGTTGTTTAATATTGTAATTTCGTATGTGGATATAATATAATCTGTGCTATATAGAAGAAAGACATGATTTTAAAATATGTAAAAGTCGTTACCTAAAAATAATATTAAATGTTTCTTTAAAATTTGTTAAAAGATTTCTTGTTTTAAATATATTTCAGGGAAAAGTTTCTCGAAAATATATTTAAAAGCTATATCAAAATATGTTTGTAAATTATTTTAAATTAATATATAAAAAGGTTTGCGTTTTTAAAAAATGTTAAAAGATTGTTTTTAAATAAAAAGATAAATATGTAAAAAGGTTGCATTTTAAAAAAATGTTAAAAGGTTGTTTTTAAATAAAAAGAGTTTCTATTAATGTAAGATAAAAATAAAAGCTAGTCAAGTAATTAAAAAGCTTTCTGGTTGTAAACAAGTGTCATTAACGACCACACCTAGAATTCATAAAAAGTAAAACTAGTTCAAAATTTACTAATTAAAATCTCCTTAGATAAGATTAAGTTATTTTAAAATCTAAATTGGACATTGTTTGCAATGAAAAATCTTAATTATAATAATAGCTTATGGAATGTTTCTAACATAAGTTATCTAAGATTGTAAAAATCTGGATTATAAATTGAAAAATATTTAATTAAATTTTTGCGTTTAGTGAGTCTTGAGGCGATAGATTCCGATAAGGAAAAGATATAAATACTCTGTATTTTTAACAAGGGAAGGACAGCCATATTTTTAGAGAGAATTGCAGCCAGTCTTCACGATTGTTAATATTTAATATGTCCGGCTAAAAGCGGGCACTTTGTTGCTGTGACTCCACATGGAGAACAGGGGTTTCTCTCGTTGCAATGCCTGAACCACCATCATGCCGATAGAAGAGACAAGCCTAACATAATGGAAAGATGATGCCACCAGCCGCCCAGTCAAACTCACCAAACCAACAGCCAAGAACTTGCAGTCCAGATAAATAATACTGGTACCATTTTATTTTTCAAACCGCAGAGCTCTGTGTAAATGTGTAAATATATCTATATAAGTTAGCTAACTCTCTTTTTAAAATAATTATAAAACTAAATGTAACCAAAACTCAAATCCATTTAATATTTTAAATATGTTAATTGCTATCAAAATTTAATGTTAAAGTTTAACTAATCTGATTATTTTTATATTTTCCTTTCATTTAAAGTAAACTATGTGTCTAATTTAAAGTTATATCACTGTGGTTGCGTCTATATCTCTTTACTTATTTTAAATGCTTATTATATTTTATATGCCAATATTTCGAAACAGTGGGCACTTAATTTCATATTTTTAAGAAGATATTATTTGAAAATCTTCACGTAATTTGTTTATAGCATCAACTTTCTGTGCTGTTTCAAAATCCTATTTTTTTATTATTTAAATGATTTAATATGTGAAATGTGGCTCTTTTAAAATCAACCATTTAAAAACTTAACTTTATAGTTTTATTAAGAATTAAATTTGCCTTGATCGTATAAAGTATATTTGTCATTTAAGTTCTTAAGTCCATAGAAATATACTTTCCCTCCTTAAAGTATTTATTATCTATAAGTAACCTTATAAATCGAGCATGTCAAAGTACAGATGTATTAATATTCCCTTTAGTAGCATAGACATTTATTATCAGGCTACACAAGAGTTGGTCCCAATTTGATAGAGCTAATATGCTATTGTCTCGTATTTCGTAGTATGAAATATACGATTCTTTGCTTGGCGGATGTGATATATTATTTTATAAAATTATTCTTGTTTTGCTGCTATACGTATGATATATACATCAAGATGGAGCCACAGCATTGCTAGCACATCTTCTCTTACAGGGTAGAGCAGTAGCAAAGCCTGAGCCAAGGCCAGGTTAGCATGTAAGACCCCCGCCATTCCTGAACACAATGTTCCTTTTCACGCAGCATTGCGATCGGTTACAGGGTACCGGCGTTTGTCGCAAGAACCCTGAAGTTATTTCATCCATCCGCAGAGTGACTTTTCCTATTATTGTTTACCTGTGCCACAGCGCATTGGTAAAATCTTATTTCAGCCAACTCTCCCAACTTAACATAACACTTTCAGCATTCTGAAATTTTCTCTCGAAAGCCATGTTCGATCGATCGTTACTTGTGCTGGTTTATGCGCTCATTATTAAGTCATATTGTATTTTAGTAAATGAATTCATGATCAAAGTTCAATATAATTATTTATATAACAATCACAAATTTAATAAGATTGGTTTATCGAGATTTATAGACATAACATAGTAATTGATTATGTATTAATTGTAAAGTAATTCATAAGATTGGCACATGTTAAACTCATCTATGAATATTTAATGATTATTTATGTAAAGCTATTTTGAATTACCCAATGTTTGCATACATTCTATGCTGAAATGCTATTGTAAATAAATGAAATATGGATAGAAGAATTGTAAATAAATGTATAATTAGTTTAATGTATTTCGTTCTCTGTCTCGTTATTGATATAATTCAATCCAAATCTAATTATTATTTATAGTCTATATATGTGAAAACTATGCATTAAGTTAAATTGAGTGATATATTTTAGACAATTAAGAACCTTTCTTTTAATTATCAGTCTTATTGTGTTTCCATGACCTATGTCGGCTGTGGAAAGAGGTATACTACATGTAATTTCAAGGTGGTCATTCACAGGGTCTTGAGTCTTGGAATCCTGGCTTATGAGTTGAAGTGTGGTCAGACTTAGAATGTCACAGTCCTAGTCTGGTCAGCTTCGGTCTCTTTTGCTTGGATTCTGAATTCTGTTACGCGAATGTACAAACTGACTTACATAGTATTTTTTTCCCCGGGTTTGGTGCCCAAATGTGGGGCACAGACAACCAGCCCCCCTATCATTTATCTATACCCACACCATTACATGCACTGCGATAAGAAACTGGCTATCTATGGAGAATTGGAAAGATCCAGCAATATTACAGTCAAAGTAGATCTTAACTACCACTCAATTCCTTTTGTTTGGTAACATTCACAGGATCCACACACTCCCCATTTCAATCTACTAAATTCACAGAATTCAAACCCAATCGTAATATGAGTAGCTACTCTCTTCAGGTATGAGTTATGATAAGGAGATGTCTAGCCAATGTGAGCACTGATTTTGCATTTTGGTTCATATGGTGCAGTTATTAGGTTCGAGTTGCATGTATGTTCCCATATAAAATAGAGATATGTAAAGTTAGTGATGTGTTATCAATAAATTATATACAACCCTTGATGTAAGATAAAATTAAATTAACAAATTTATTATAGCTCAATATAAAATATAATGGATAAAATATGAACTTAAAAAAAACATAATAAGTATGAATTATAACACTTCCACATAATGTCATCAAAATAACAA
The DNA here is from genome assembly GCA_028023455.1 of Epiperipatus broadwayi. NCBI lineage: Eukaryota > Metazoa > Onychophora > Udeonychophora > Euonychophora > Peripatidae > Epiperipatus > Epiperipatus broadwayi. Next base: position 3,516,172 of record JAQFVV010012412.1, read on the forward strand.
AATGAAAATATCCACCTCATGTCACTATTGGTATTCATCAGCATCTGCATTTCATGCCATCGTATTAAAATATTGATTTACGATCAGTAATACCATCTGACAAATGACATTGGTCCTTAAATTTGAAATAAATATGATATAACCATCATACTATGTAAATTGTTATCTTAGTAATATATTTAAAATTTAATGGGTTCATATGTAACTCTACTACTATGTATAATAACTAGAATTGACATCAATTTTATTAAAATTAATTACATGTACTATATAGGTAATGGTTAGTAAGTAACTTATAAATAAATGGTTAATAAAGTTTTATTAACAATTAACTCTGTGTATAAAAATATTGTGTCGATAATCTGTCAAAAGAATAAGTTTTACGCCCCTCTATGTTCAGTTTTATCATAATTCGGTCCCTCTTTTCTTTAAAAAAAAACCCACTTATACCTTTTATTTCAACAATACATTAATTGTAATAAAATTTGTTTACATCATAAAATGCATAATGTTAAATTTCTTTGCCCTTCCATATCAAAATTCAAATATAAAAGAAAAAAATAGAGGAGAGAAAACCTTACAAAATTTACAAGATTAATGTTTTAACAATAACAAACAAACAATAACAAGTCAACATGAATTTATGGATGATTATGTAGACATCTTGGGTAAGAGGAGTATCTTCTTTCAGATGATAAATTTCATTTTAGATTGGGAATTTCCATTATCTCTTATACTTGCCTCATTTTCCAAGGTAGTGCCTTTAACAATTTATCCATCTCTCACAAACTGAACAGTTAGTTTGAATAGCATCTGGTTTGGAAACTTTCACAGTTGATCTGGAAAACTTCCACATAACATCTGGTAGCCATCGTATATATATATACATGATGGTAGGAATTCACATATACGTGTAGTATACATTGTCTTCTTCAAACACATCTGAGGTGCCTTGACCCTTCACAATGGTCGTTTCGCACGCCTGCATAATTCTTTACACTAATATATATCTAAAATTATTTTCTTTCATCAATGGTTGGCCATTATAGCTATATAATAAAAAACACTATTAAAATCGATCTTTGGTTGTAACCGTTATTAAACCTAATCTCAATATTTCAATAATTACCAACGCTTGATTACTTGATATCTTTCACATCCTATAACGAATAGTTCAATAGAATTATACAAAAAAATAAGTCTTGGTGCCTATTAGGTTTCAATCAAATGTCTAATTTTTGTTTTTTTAATGTACATAGTTCATATAAAAGTTCAATTCCAATGGAGGCATAAAGATAATCTTATGTTTTAATTTTTATATGTATGTAAAATTAAATAACTTACAGTTCTAGATTTCCTTATGCGTTAGATTTTTTTTCTCTTGAAATGTTGGAAAATGTTTTTATCAAAACATTGTATATAAGCATTTATTTTGTATAGCGTTTGTAAACAATTGTATTACATTCAAATATCAGCCTTTCACGCTAATTGTGCATACGCTTTGCAAGTGTTAATAATAAATGAATACTTTCTCACCAATACAAGAATACTTTCTCACCAATACAGGATATAGTATTTATGCAGGAATAAAAGGAATCTCTTATTCCTATGACTCAAATGCTTATATATGAGCAAATCTGAAGTACTGGCAAAGAAAGCGTGAGGATGGAACAGTCCATTCAAATATCAGCCTTTCATGCTAATTGTGCATACGCTTTGCGACTGTTAATAATAAATGAATACTTTCTCACTAATACAAGATATAGTATTTATGCAGGAATAAAAGGAATCTCTTATTCCTATGACTCAAATGCTTATATATGAGCAAATCTGAAGTACTGGCAAAGAAAGCATGAGGATGGAACAGTCACTTTAAATTACTATATACGATGTCTGAATGAATGATGTCGGTGAAATTATCTAGAATTTACTAAACGTCATTCCAACTGAACTTAATAATATGTAAATAGGCATTTATTTTGTATAGCATGAAAGGCTGATATTTGAATGTAATACAATTGTTTATATACACTATACAAAATACCCCCAATCCAAAAAAAGGTTAAAAGTTTAAAGGATTGAACTTTTGACATTTACTAGAATAGGAAACATATTTAGATTCAGTGTCAGGTCACCATAGAGGTTATTTTCTTTTTTATATAGTAAGATATCCATAATTATCTATCTTCTTCCTGTCAGTTGGTTTGCTAAATTACAATTTTATGTCTGTATGAAATTTTGACCACTTTTAAAACTCATATTCAATAATTCAGTTTACTTTCTCTTTAATTTTTACTTAAATAGTACTGTCTATCATATGGTTGTATCATGGAGTGCAAAAGAATCCGACTGTTTCCATACTTCTATTTAGGCAGCATGAAAACTTGTCTCCTCGGTTCCTTGTCCTGCTCTGCAGAGTTTCAAGACCCTAGATAACTGCACGGAATATGGGGGGTCCATACACAGCAAGACATCCTCATATCTCAGTCAGTTCTGAAATTAGCCAATACATGCTCAATCATGAACTCGGACATACCCTCATCATGAAATGCTTTTCCATTTTTTTTGTTTCCATGTTGTCTTCTTTCGATCAACACATAAATGGTAATTATGAGTGCCTCACATCACCTTTCACTCATCTTTATATCCATCCTGCACTATCTATTTTCACATATTCAAACTTGGTTGCTTTTGTTCATTTTTTTATTGATCTCATAATATTCTGCACCTTTCAGATGTTGCATTAATTTCCTCTATGTTTCCTTAATCAAAGCAATGTTTTAGACTTCTAGAATTGTAAGTCACTTTCTCCATTGACATTTAGCCAAAATGCATTAGAGTTAGCTTGTTTGACAATAACAAATGGACCATCATGTTTGGGGAAAAAATTATGATACTTATATTCGGTCGGTTTATTAATGGAGTGCACTTTCGTGAAAACTATCCCCTATTTTAAATTTATGTATTTTCCTCCTATTTTTATTATTTTTTAAACGCGCTTGCTGTGATAGTCGCTGTTGCGCCAGGAAAATATTGGCTATGTTCAACAATGGCTTTGTATTTTTAAAATAAAGATGGTACAAGTTCATTAAAATGAAGTTCACTGGGTATGAATCCAGTAGATTCCTTCACACTCCAGTTAATGTAATTTGTTACTTTCTTAGTCTGTTTTACCCAACCTCTGTTCTCATCCATTAGGTAACTTCTAAACAAATGTCCAAGCTCCCACATATGAGCACATGTTTGATCTTCAACTTTTCCACCCATCCTTTCCATTGTTTAGATAGGAAAGGAGTACCATTGTCAGTTAGTATGACCTTTGGCTTCCCTATGTTGGGAAATTATAAGGTGTCTAATGCCTTGATGGTGTATCTAGCATTAACTTGAGGTATAGGGTATGCTGAGACCTATTTTGAAAGGAGATCATAGGTAACCAACAAGTAATTTTGCTTGTTGAATGGAGGCATAAGTCCATAGTAGTCAATTGCCAAGATCTCATTAGGTCTATTAGAAATGATGGACTTTGACATTTCACTATAGTTTTGGTTGGCCAGCTTGCATCTAAGGCACACTAGACAACTTTGAATTACTTTCAAGATGTCTATACATACCTGGCCAACAAAACCAAGTTCTGATGGTATGCTCTGTTTTCCGAGCACCATAGGGTCCATACAAACAGTGAATATATGTGATGGGTGGGATGTACAACACTTCAGGTATTACTACCCTCCACTCTTCTGTATTTTTATCAATCCTGTATAATAATACTTGATCTCTTAATTGTTATAAAGTAAGATTTTCATGTGCCTTCAAAACCTCACCTTTCAAACTGTTTATAATATGGCAAGTCTCTGATCCATAAGTTGTAACTCAGGTTATGTTTTCAATCCATTCTTCTACATTGCTACCAATGCTTACATTGATATTTGTTATGTAGGCTTTCTGTATGGATAGAAGGTTCTGTTCTGACCCACATAGATTCTGACAGTGCATTGGCTATGATGTTTTCAGATCTCTTACAATACTGTATGGTGTAGCTAAATTCCTGTAACAGCAAACTCCACCTAATAAGGCAAACATTTGTCAAATAGCTGTGGTTCAGGAATTCAATGCTCTTATGATCTGTGATCACAATTACCTCTGATCTGAAAAGTAGTTGTTGGAACTTCTGAAAGGTCCACACTATTGTTAGTGCCTCCTCTCACAGTATAATTAATTTCAGGGTCTTTCAGGAATCTGCTTACAAAATAGAGAACACCTGGACATCCGTCCTCCTGGATTTGGGATATTGTTACCCCCAATCCAAAACCACTGCTATCCATTTGGACCACAAAGGGTTTGTTTAAATCAGGAAAGGCCAGCATAATCTGTCCCAAAAACCCTGTTGATTTTTTACAAAAGTCCTATATTGCTCTTCAGTCCACTTCCATTTCTCTTCCTTTTGTATTAGTTTCAATAATGGCTCCAAATGGTTAGAAAAATTGCGGTAAAAACAATGGTAAAAATTACACAACCCTAGGAATGATCGTATTGTTTTTATTAACAGGCTTAGAAAAGTTTTGAATCACACTAATTTTGTCTGGGTGGACTTTATTCCATTACAACTCACAATATGGCCTAAAAAGATTACCTGGTTAGAAACTAAGGTACATTTTTTAAAGTTAGTCTTAATTCCTTTTTGGAAACATTCCTGGAAGAACAATCAGATGTTGAAGGTGTTCTTCAACCGACATGGATGCAATGATTACATCATTCACGTATATAGTTATAATTCGCTTAACCTGAGGAGATCAGACTGGCTCTGCTATTTATTAATCCAAATGGCATCCTATTAAACTGGTGTGTATAACCCTCATATCTAAAGGCAGTGTATTGATTGTCTAGGTGAAGCTCGATCTGCCAATAACTGGAAGTTAGATTGAAGGTGGAAAACCCCTTATTTCCAAATCTTATGAACAAGTCATGTATGGGCAGTGGAATGTTGCTAACAGTAATCTTTAGTTGCCAGGCATCCAAACAAAATTTCATCGACCCATCTTTTTTCTTCACCATTATGACTGGATTACAATACGGTGAGCATTTGGAAATAATCTCCCACTCTAACATTTTATTAAGTTATTTGAAATTTCCTGCCTATACTGATAAGGTATAGGGTATGATCTCTATTAAAATGGCTGATCATTCATCAATTTAATCCTTTACTGGAAACCCTCAACTCCTGGAATCTGAAAAAATTGAACTGAATTGATAAATTAAAGAACATAACTTTCACACTCGCCTTCAAGTAGATTTGATTCTGTGAGTTTAGTGTCAACCAGTGCTTCTGGGACATTAGTTATTATGCCATTGACCTCAGATAGACCATACCTTGTAGGTAATGTCATTTCTAAGGTTTCATTTATTTTTTATAATCCTACTTGAGAAATGAACAATACAAGAGTTCACATGCAAGAAGTCTGCCCTTAACATTACATCATGGATTAATCCATTCAGTATCAAGAAAACATGATATAGAGTAGTTTGGTTAAACTTGATCTACCTAGACTTTTTGTACCAACATTGCCTTCTTACTATTGTCCATCATCACTTTCATAGACTTTAAAGGTTCTATCATAGGGCAACTTTGTTGAGCATAATTTGGCACTCATCTTGCCATGAACATGTCATATTGGTGATCTCCCATTATGTCAAAGGTCTTTTGTTTCTCAGAGTATTTATGGTTTCTTGAGATAAAAACCTAGGCTGGAAGTACCCTTAGTTTGATTTTTTTAAAATTTGGGGTGCATAATGACTATCCCGATTTTGGAGAGCATCCTGAACTTGGTTATGAGTCTCGTGGCTTTACCCTTAGTTTGATTTTTTTTAAATTTGGGGTGCAGAATGCCTATCCCGGTTTTGGAGAACATCCTGAACTTGCTTATGAGTCTCTTGTGGCTTTGCTCTTGTTTGGTCGTGTACACTTTAGAGACCATAAGTGTGGTGCATCGGTAGGCATCATCTCCTTTCGAGGATTTGCATTGGCATTATTCTTTCTTTTCCTATAGAATATAGCATTGACTGTAGGTTCGTCCTTTTTTTTCAGACCTCATATTGATAAATTGGTATTATTTAGATCTATATTGGCTAAAAGTTCAGCCATTTACTATATGTTTCTTGTACTAGTACATAGGAGGGATTGTTCTATACACAAAGGCAAGTTTCTCTTGACTATCCTAATGATCTCCAACTCAGTGAGGTGGTATGTATCCAGTGTGCATAATCTGGTAACCTGTCATCGAAAAAACTGCACAAATGTTTCCCCAGGTATCGACTAGTACTTTTCCTGGAGTATATGGTATAGGATGGCTTCTTGTCTATCCCGATTCCAGTAATTACGTACCAATAAAGTTCAATATTCCTCAAATGTGGATGGGGTTTAATATAGTGACTCGCATCACATTAATGCATCACCCTGGAGATGACTATATGCAATAATAACTCAGCTTCTGATAAACCTCTGTTAACTGCAAAATATAATTCTAAACTGTTAGGATGTTCTGTCGATGCTTTGTTCAAGAAGCCCTTAAACACTAAGTTTCATGAACTGGTTATAGTATTTGTCTGTAAAATGACCCCTTGGGTCCTATTCACTTCTTGAAAATCCATATGGTTCTTCATTTGATAGGGTACAGACATTGGCTGATCATCGGTGTGTTTCTAAGTCAAGCAGGGTAAAGCAAATTCGTATCCTCTACCATGGTAAATGTCTTGGAAACACGTGCCTTTCCCATACTGATCTTAAGTTCCAAGATCATCCCTTGAGATCTGTCTATGAGAACTATTATTTGGTTTCTTCTGACCCCCGTTGATTCCTTCATTTCCCTTTAATGCTTGCTTAGCTGACTTCACATTCAACTGGCACATCTGGGTGTCTTCAGACTGTGAATTACATTGTAGGACCTACTTTAGGGAATTCAATCTCATGTGTTTCATTAGTCGACTCAATTAACTTCTGAAGGATGGCCTTCCCAATCATTGTATCAGTCTCCATGGAGGCTACCTTTTTCTGCAATAGCCAAACAATGGGTGAGAGATCCAAGTGTCTCTTCATGGCCTTCGTTTTCAACATTGTGGTTCGTGAAAAGGTTGTCCAGCTTTGTTTGGACCATCTCAATCTCATCTCATAATTCTTCTCTAAAAGTGTTCTGCTTACTCCATATCTTTTTATTCATGACCTCTTGTGTCTGGTAAACTTGTTTGATTTCTCGATCGATATGAGTATTAATATGTTCAGCAAATTCGTTGACATGCTCTTGACACTAGTACTTTCTTCTTCAACCCTGTGCCTTACTTCATTATTATCAGTTTGCACTTTTCCCTCATCTGGCAACAACTGTCCTACCCTTTCGGATAGTCAGTTTCAACTTCCTGAATCCTCACCTCCAATTTCTCTTCAATTCCTACTAACCTCTTCCTCATGTCTTCTTGGAATTGAGATATATCCCCTTGCAAACCTACCTCCATTTGGTTGACATCAGCTCTCATTGTCATGTTATCCAACCTACTATTTAAATCTCCTTTGAGATTGTTAATTCGTCTATACATTTCATTTCCTATATTGGCCATATTTGACTCCAACTTCGACTCAAATCTCGATTCTATGTTGGCCATATTTGACTAACTTAGACTCAAATCTCGATTCCATGTTGGCCATATTTGACTCCAACTTTGATTCTAATCTCAATTCCATGTTGGCCAAATTTGTTCCCAGAGTCATCTTCAGCATCATCTCCCTTAGGATCTGTAGTGAGATAGATTCGCTTTCAGTAGATGGCATCAATTGATCCCCTAGCATAGGAATCGCTTCTTGGTAAGGTGTCTCTGGGAGTTGAGTTATTTCTCAGTCCTGCTCTAATAATTGAACATGTTGTCATGTCTCTTCCATAGGCTCCTTAAATGCCTGTTGGTACACCATCCTTTCTTCTATACTTGTGTCTGTATCTAAAATTTCACTGTCTTGATTTACCTGTGTCTCATCAACTCTTTAATTCATCTTTAAAATGATCTGTCCACTTCTTAATAGCATAAAGGTGAATATGTTAATATAATCATTAGGAGACAGAATATTCTCTTATTTATTGCTTCTATAAAATAACAAAATATATTTTTTACAAATATGGATATTCATTGTGGCTCTCAGCTGCCCCTTCTGGTTCTCCGAAGACAATGAAACGGAAACAAAAAAAAATTTTTTTTAACTACCTTCACTTGTACACTTACTAAGTCCCAATCTACTTCTAACTACAAATTGGTTCCCCTATCATGATTAAGATATTCACATTTAATCAAATACACATATATATTTTTTATATTGCTACTTCACAACCTATAACTTTGATGTTAATTCTCTGATTGCTCACATTTGTCTAATGACTAGATTTTCTTTAAAACTAATATATATGGGCTAAATACTTGTTCATGCCCCAATATGTTGTGCACCAAAAATGTAACAGACGAACAATCAGCCCCCCTACTATTTACCTATACCCACACCACTACATACACTGCGATAAGAAACCATCTGTCTGTGGAGGATTGGAAAGATCCAGCAAAATAAACAGTCAAAGTAGATCTTAACTACCACTCAATCCCTTTTGTTTGGTCACATTCACAGGATCCACCCACTCCCCACTTCAATCTGCTAAATTCCCAGAATTCAAATCCTATAGTAATACGAGTAGCTACTCTCTTCAGGTATGAATTATGATAAGATGTCTAGCCAATGTGAGCACTGACTTGGCATTTTGGTTCATATGGTTCAGTTATTAGGTTCATGTTGAATGTATGTTCCCATATAAAATGTTGTAAGATAAAATTAAATTAACAAATGTATTATAGCTCAATATAAAATGTAATGGATAAAATATGAACTTAAAAAAAACATAATTATGAATTATAGCACTTCCATATGTCAAAACAACAAAATGGAAATATCATTCACCACATGTCACTATTGGTATTCATCTGCATTTCATGCCATCGTATTAAAATATTGATTTACAATCAGTAATACCATCTGACAAATGCCATTGGTCTTTAAATTTGAAATAAATATGATATAACCATTATACCATGTAAATTGTTATTTTGTAATATATTTAAAATAATGGGTCCATATGTAACTCTACTACTATGTATAATAACTAGAATTGCCATAAATTTTATTAAAATTAATTACATGCACTATACAGATAAGCAACTTATTAATAAATGGTTAATAAAGTTTTATGAACAATTAACTCTGTTTATAAAAATGTTGTGTCTATAATCTGTCAAAAGAATAAATCTCACCTCCCTATATGTTCAGTTTTATCATAATTCAATCCCTCTTTTCTTTATAAAAAAACCCACTTACACCTTTTATTTCAACAATACATTAATTGTAATCTAATTTGATTATATCAGAAAATGCATATTGTTAAATTTCTTTGCACTTCCATATCAAAATTCAAATATGGAAGTAAAATAATAGAGGAGAGAAAAACTTACAAAATTTACAACATTAACATGTTAACAACAACAACAAACAATAACATGTCAACATGAATTTATGGATGATTCTGTAGGCATCTTGGGTAACAGGAATATCTTCTTTCAGAAGGTAAATTCATTTTAGATTGGGAATTTTCAGCATCTCTTATACTTGCCTCATTTTCCAAGGTAATGCCTTTAACAATTTATCCATCTCTCACAAACTGAACACATAGTTTGGATAGCATCTGGTTTGACAACTTTTACAGTTGATCTGGAAAACTTCCACATAACATCTGGTAGCCATCATATATATATATATATATGTGATGTTGGGAATTCACACATATATGTAGTATACATCATCTTCAAACACATCTGAGGTGCCTTGTCCCTTCACAATGATTGTTTAGCATGCCTGCATAATTCTTTACACTAGTGTCTATATCTAAAATTATTTTCTTTTCTCAACGGTTGGCACATTATAGCTATATAATAAAAAACACTTAAAATCGATCTTTGGTAGTAAGCGTTATTAAATCTAAAGTCTCAATATTTTTATAATTGCCAAATGCTTGATTACTTGAATAGATATCTTTTCACATATCCTATAATGAATAGTTCAATAGAAATTATACAAAAAAATAAAAAGTCTTGGTGCCTATTAGGTTTCAATCAAATGACTATGATTTTTGTTTTTTAATGTACATAGTTTGTATAAAAGTTCAGTTCCAATGGAGGCATAAAGATAATCTTGAGTTTAATTTTTATATATATGTAAAATTAAATAACTTACAATTCTATATTTTCTTGTGCATTAGATTTTTTTTTCCTTTAAAATGCTGGAAAATGTTTTTATCAGAACATTATATATAATTTTCAAATTATTTGACTTGTGTCGTTAAAAATAAAGAAGAGAAAAACTTGCTTATATTTTTTTCTGCACTTGTTTTTAATTTTTCAGCCATCAAAAAAAAAATTGTTGTCATGGTTATTGTCAAGCACGTTCTACTAGGTTTTCTTTCCCCCTTCCTTTCACAACACTAGATTATACAATTTTCTTTTTTTTTTTTTTTTACAAAACTTTCGCAATTGTTTAAACATCATTTTGTCAAGGGTTATTTTAAAACATTAATAAAACGAAAATTAGTAACAAATTTCTATTAATTACTTTTATAATTATTATTTTGTTTCAAGCATTTCCAATTTGTAAAATACAATATAATTTTATTCATGCCTTTATATCTAATAAACTTGAACTGTTGGATGGATGTATTATAAATTAACACATACATGTCTATATCTACACACATGCTTTATTACATTCACTAATGTTTTTTTTTTTTTTTGTTTAAAGTTCTATATTCAATGTGTTTTATTGTGGTGATCGTTACAATAAATATATAATGTAATGGTTAGATTAAACATGTTTCAATTATTTATATTTATCTCAATTAAATGTCAGAAGATTGGCCGACACATATATATAGTTAAACAATATTTTTATTAATGATGATGATTACTACACAGTCCCTATTTGCAATACCTGACTAAATCATGAAGAACATAAGTTACTTTTAATAAATGGACATAGAATAAATATGCTGACCAGACAATAACACATATAAAAGGCTAACACTTATAACAATAGTTTAATTACAAAATATAATTATCAGTCAATATATATCTTTTTTGGTAATAGTATAAATAGTGAACCCTACCGCTTGATGGCATTGTTTTTCACACAACGCACATCAATATACTGTTTTAGCAGCCTGGCTAACACTACAACAGTGATTAGAGCCATAACAGGCTGCCTAGAGGGTGATGTATCCTATGATTACGTAATGAAATACTATGCCCATTGACTTGTGACAGTATTCCTCAAGTGAGCGCAATTCAACTCTCGCTACAGTCTGATTGGATGGCGGCCGTATTTGAAGAATGCGAAACTATCAAAAAATTCATTGTGGAAAATTTTTGAGAAAGTATAGTGGATGAGTATTATATATTAAGAATTGTCAGGCCATCATGCATGCTTTCCTATGATTTTGAACTGCACACAACCTGAAAAGGTTAGGGTTTTCAGCAGAGTTCATGTGCAAATCCACATTTACATGTGAATCCGTATGAGAACAGTAAAATGTTGGCACAGCAAGTGTTCAAAATTGGTTGAAGGGGAGTGAATTGCCAGCCACAGAAGTTGACACTTGTGTTTTTTCCAGAAAGAGAACAGGATGTTTGAGAACAAACATCCTGCCAGATGTGAAGCTATGTGTTTGTGGGAGAAGCATGGTTTTAGTCAACTACGGGATATGGGGGATTCAATTGCCACTTCTGCAAACATACCTCGAGTCTGCATAAGGGAAGTTGTTTGGACGGCTCCAAAATCCTGTTACAGCTTTGAGGCTAATCTCCTATTGGAGTCAAACAAACCATAACTCCCCACCCCCCTAAAAAAAGTTTTTTTTTAAAAAAAAAAACTGTTTAATTAAGGCTTTTTGAAAAAGGCAAAAAATGAAGAATGCTTCACTATCATATAGAGAACTTCACCTAATTCTAATAGATTGATTAACAACTCTAATGACCACATTGATCGATCGTTCACCCTACACGTGGTGTACTCCATTGCCTGCCCTCAGGCTGGATGCCACACTATATATTATGGTGAAACGAAAGCTACAATCAACACTAGACTGGCTCAACATCTTTACACATATAACAGAGCTCAGAAGAACAGCAACATAACCTCTGTATTTTTGGAGTATGCTAAACAATCTGGACACAACTTCACACCTCCCAATCCCATAATATTGTGCTCAGAATCAAATGATCACAAAAGAAAAATAAAGGAGGCATTTTACATTAATGGAAATATCCATGCTATTAATAGGAAAGACACTTGCTTCGAAATCTCGAAGAAATGGGCTATGTAATACTAGCTTATTTGAATATTTGCATATATTTACTATACATTTTATGAAGGCTATGAATATGAGGCATGGATCCTCGAAAATGTTAAGCTGATAAACTTTAATATTAATTTATATCTTCTCTATTAACAATTATAAATAAGTGTTTTTGTTCCATAATAAGAAAATAAAAGACAATAATTAAAAGTCAAACCAACCCCCCTCCACCCTTTAAAAACCAACTGTTGGTTTATTAAAAATGAATTGATTAATAAGGCTTTCCAACAAAAAAAACAACTCAAAATCAATAAAAAGTTGAGAAGGAAAAAAGGCGATAATTTAAAAGCAAACCAACCCCCTTCCAATAATTCATATATTTTGTTAATCTATCTCTTTATATGTATTCTATATTTGAACGCATTTAAAATTAATATGTGAAGTTTCCAGTACATCGGCAAAAGATACTAAAAGACGAGAATTAAAATTCAAACTAACCCCCCTCCACAAAAAAGTTCAAAATTCAAAAAAACGTTCTAATTTAAAAGCAAACCAACCCTCCTCTACCATCTAAAAACAGTGCTGTTTGTTTATTAAAAAGGCAAAAAAAAAAACCATACGAGTTTTATGTATAGAAAGTGGTAAAAAAAATATTTTTTTACCATAGTATTATGTAAAGAAATCAATAATTCAAAATCAAAAAAAAAAAAAACTCAAAAGCAAAAAAAAGTCGGTAATTTAAAAGCAACCCCCCCCCTTTACACCATATAAAAACAAAGTGTTTGTTTATTAAAAATGCAAAAAAAAAAAAAAAACATACGTGTTTATATATAGAAAGTGAAAAAAAAAATTTTGTATCATAGAAACCAACAGCCCGTGAATCAGTATATTGATGTGCATTGGGCGAAAAAGAGCGCCATCAAATTGTAGGGTTCAGTATTTATACTATTACCCTTTTTTTAATAAAACCATTTCTACAATCTCTTATATTATTGTTTCAGTTTACATGCACAGAGAAAAACAATTATTTATAGTGTCCAAGGTTTCTTTAATTAATTTTCATTACATTTACAATATTGATAAAGTTTTATAATCAAGTACATTGATCTATATAGTCAAACCCTGACCTCTAATATACTTAAAATACAATTCTACATATGGATGATCTCACAAATATATTTTTAACTCAAAAGTTTCCTAGCATAGACACATTTTCCTGATAAGAGATAATTATAACCACAACTTTTTTACAATGATAACTCTAAGGAATGGCCACTTCAGTACGAATCCCGATTTAATAAAACTGAATTCTACAGAGATGGCTTGTTTTGAGACCGAGCTCTAAATCTATAAAACAAAATTTATGGCATCTATATCCAATACAGAAATATTTTTAACTATTCAACAGTGAACAAACAGTTGATATATAATATAAGCTCACCTACATAAATCTATTTCTCACCAATCAAAAGAAGAGCTAATTATGATAAAATTATCTCAATTGATACAATTAAATCATTAACTTAAAACTACTAATGATTATTATCCTCATTATTTAACACTTAGATATTTTATGCTGGATACTTATACATTTATAACGAATATTACACCCTTTTTTTTTAACTGGAAATTTCTAAAGCATAACATTTAGTTATCATGTATATTAAAGAAAAGTTCTTTGCAAAATGTTAACATAACACATATGTACAATGCAAGTGAATTTCTTTTTATTTATTTATTTATTTATTTTTTACTTCAATTGCATTAAAATGCAACTAATTTTAACTTCTGTTTTTTAAACTTTCACTTCCTGTTTTTAAACATTCAATTTCTGTTTTTAAACAAATCATATAAATTATAGCTTATTAATATTAAATATAAACTTAAAATGGTTAAGACAAAGTCTAAATAGTTTTTTAAACATAAAACTTACAAAGCAAGATAACTGGTTTGTTTTCTTAATGATAGCAAGTATTAAACAATTCATATATAACTATAATATTCTTTAACAATCTAGTTTTGAAATATGTAGTAAGTGTTGTTTCTTATTTTAACTAGAGATTTGTTCAAAAATATATCAAGTTTTAGAAGTCCAGGTTAGATTAGCAGCTGGTAGTATTTCCCTCTTATTCACTCAGCATAATGGTCTGATGTTGTTTGAATAAAATGAGATTCAGAATGACTGCTATAGAAAAAATTGATTATATAAGTTTTATTTCCTGTTTTTGAACATCCCTATCCAGTTTTCCAATACTTGTTTTTCCTTTTAACATTTTTATTTTAGTTATAAAATTTTTGAAAACCCTTTAATTGGCTAATTTGCAAAACACTTTAATTACCTGATTTTTTGTTTTGTTTTCGAACCCTTTACTGATATACTGATGTGACCAATGCATAATGAGATTATTAGCATAACACAATCATGCTAACAGGAATTTACATCTGTAGCAGGATATCTTTAGAGAAATAATGAATCATGGTTGGAAGGAATGAGCATCTTCCCCATGATCTATAATAAATTTCACCAACAGGCAGGAATGATCCACTGCCTAATTGGTGATACAAAAAATGAAATTATTTGAAATATATATATGAGATCTGTAAATGTGAATAGTAGTCTTTGCTGACTTACTGTCCCAACCAGAGCATAAGAAAATCAATGGCATAGGAAAAACATCTATGATCATTGACAACATGATGGCTACACTTTGGGGCCATATGTTTAGGTGGGTATTATGCCTTGTATGCTAATGTGGTACAAGGGAACAGGTATCCAATGTACCTACTCTGATTACATTGACATAAAACATCCGCACATCTATCCACCAGCACTGATTTAACTATGAAACAATTAGTCCAAAATTATCATGCCTTAAATTAACATAAGCTTACAAATCTATGCAGTCATTTATGCTTATTTTCAAATAATTAATTTAAAAGAAATTTACAAGAATGGAAATGATAATAATAGCAAACATATTTTTAAAAAAATAAAACAAATTAAATTTCTGCTTAATCAGATGAGACTTTATGGGTTAGTTTCCATTTAGATTTAAGTATTTGAAAAGTTCTTAGATTATTAAAGTATTTGAAAAATTCTTAGATTATTAAAGTATTTGAAAATTTCTTAGATGATTAAAGTTCATACTTCCCATGGCTGTAGATTTATTTGAAGTCCATCTTAGTGATTTTTGATGTGTCGTACAATTCAAAGTTCATTTCATATTCTAGGTGGAGACAAGTCTGTTGCTGGACAGCTTCTGGGAACCATCATACCCTGGAGACCACCTCAGCTGGTGCAAATGTGGGAACCATAATTTATTGCATAACCTCTACATTTTGGAGATCCGCAATACACTTATAAATATATTTAAATAGCATATAATTAGCAAGAGCAATCCCAAATCTAAATCTCAACTTCAAAGTTTTTTTTTATATCTTTTGTAATTCTTATCATCAAATTCCAGGATTGATATTGCCTGGCTTGGCACTGTTCTTATTGGTGATGACTGTTCTTATTGGCGATGATGACTTTTTCTCTATGGACCATGTATTTATTTCCATTGTTATTGGTCAGCTTTCTTTAGAGTAGGAACTCAAAATTTTATCACTATTATTTTTTTTTAATTTCTCTTTCTGACTTTATGCCCAAGGGCCTGTTTGTAATTATGTCAATATAGAAAATCATTTCCATTCTAAGATTAAAATAACTAATTAACAGCTTTTTTTTCTTCTTTTATATTAAAACAATCTTGTTTTTAGATTTTAAACTTTAAATAATTATATAATTAGTTTGCCATCTGTACATTATATTTATTAATTTAAATAAAAAAATAGTTTAAAATAATTATATAATTAGTTTGCCATCTGTACATTATATTTATTAATTTAAATAAAAAAATTTAAATTTCCCCTTTTTATATATATTGTGAGAGTACCATATGAGCCTCACCTAAAACAATTTGTGTTTCTTTGTGAATTTAACTGTGCCTATATCAAATCAACAGATATAAATAACTTACACCTATCTTAAGCTTTTCATGTATCAGCTATATATATATAGACTAGTTAGTATTAAAAGAATAATTCTAAAAATGAATAATTCTAGTTTATTTATACACACACATAAATAAAATGTTTCTAACTAATAGTATTTCTTTTTTGTTAATATAAAACTTGACATTTGACAAAGCCTTAAGTCAACATTGCATTTTTATCAGTTGAAACAAAGGAAATAAATGTTTGGGGTTCATTACAAATTGTATATGTTAAACAATAGAGAGTGTGAGCATGATTATGTGATATGCTTGCTGAAATTAATCCAGTATAAAAATGAACTAATATTGTTATAACAATAATCTTCTATTTAGTTATCAAGGCAAGAACTACATTTGTAAATTTAAATGTGTTCGAATTTAGAACACATTTAAGAAAAATTAAAAGAAGATTCAATATTTTAAAACCTGCTTCAAGTAATTAATTTACTGCCTTTGAATATTATAAAGAACTATAAAAAATAATCATTGTAATTAACAAGGTTATAAAAGTTATCAACGTCTTCGAAATGAGTTTACAAAATATATATTTAAGAAGACAAAAATTTATAAAGATGTTCTGTGGCTAGATAATTTATGCCAGGGATTTCTACTGATGTTTTAAACCCGAACATGTAAATTTATTCCTACTTAATCAATGCCTAAAATATAATCGTCGTAATTCTCATTTAAAAAGCTGCTTTAATATTGGAGTATTATATTGAAGAAGATGTTAAATATTTTACTACATAAATATTTAAAGAATGAATATCTGGATTGCCTCTTCGAAGGATGATCAATGAACTTTATGTTTCAACATTCATCATCATTTTATTTCGTCTAAGGAGGGATATAAAACCATATTCTTTCTCATCTTGGATTACTTCATTGTATAATTTAAGAACTCTTAAACTTTATTTCCTTTGTAGATAATTATATTTACTTAGAAAAATTACTTCGTATATTAAAGTGGGGAACTGATAAGATGAACACTTTATTTTTTTATTTTTTATTTAATAAAATTTAGATATTGATATTTTGATATATACTCTGATGGAAATGACAGCTGACTAAGGTAAATGTTTTTAAATTATTTCAATTTGGAAGTACATTTTATTATATTCCAAATTGAATCTTACATGACAATTAACATAATATATTTTTAAACATACATAACTAATATCAGAATACATTCTATTATTAATCTAGTGTGAATGGATGTTATCGTATATAAACATACAACACACACTGAATCATTGTAATGACACAATAGGTAGATTTATAATGTATCATGTGTATTATTTATTATACGCATGATTTTAAATTATATATATATATGTAAATGATTACATTATTTATTTATTTTTTTTGAATATTAAATAATTTATTAGTGTATATAAGCACAGATTATAATTCTAAATTTTAATATTTTTATGTGATAATATTTTTGTTTTTATTACGGATTAAAATGTGTTAAACTTGATTTTAAAATTAAACAGGTCTCGTTTGTTTATTTTATTTAGTCGTTTTATAAAACCAATAATTATAAATATACATACTCACACATATATATGTTAAATCAACTTAATGATTTAATATTTATAAAGAAGTTATATATAGCTTATACTAAATTTATCATTACTATGGGATACTTATGGAAATGCCTGAAGAGAGTCAATTGCAATTTCTACTCTGAGCTCGAATTCCGAGAGTAACGAGGTTATTAATAGAGGAGTGAATTGGATTGTATTTTAAATCACATCATCCATGGCATTCTATAAGAAGACTCAAAGTCCGACTATAGCTAGATGCGACTTGCTCGAGTCCTGTGAAGGATCGTCCCATTATACATGGCGCCCATACTTAAGGCATGAAACAGTAGTTTTCCATTAGTTAAATTCATAGTTTAAAAAAAAAAAAAATTATATGAGTATGTTGTGAATTGGTAAAAACACTGAATAATAAATAATAGAGACCTTGAAATAAAATAAACCGTAATAATCAGATAAATCAGTCACTTTAAAATAAATAAATAAATACAATTATAATTTGGGCATTAAAATATATATTATAACAACATCTTATAAAAGTAGGAAAAATGGAATTACATGTAAGGGCATAAGCACAGCATGAAATCTTATGGCATATATTAAATTATTACTTTGAAAGGAAAGTAACTTATATTTATATATATATATATAACTTTAAATTTTTTTTTTCGTTAATGATAACTAGAAGTGGGAAAAAGCTAATAATAATGGAAGTAAAAAGTTTCGAAGAATCTTTAAGTAATAAAGATAGTGAAATAGAAATTACTTCAATTAGTGATGAACAAGGGTCTTTACAAGTCCTAATGTCTGAGGGGTCTGTAGAAGAAGTTGAACATCCTTCACAAGTTCATATGACAGATCAAATGTTACCCCAAACACAAAAGGTAACTGAAGCTATAATAGTACAACCTCAAGGAAGTGATAATTATATGGCTCAATTGGTCCGAATGATAATGGATATAAAAGCTGATATGAATAATATGGCAACCAAAGCTGATATGAATAATATAAATTTTGAAATAAATAAAATGAATGCTGATATAAAGGGAGAAATGGCTAGAATGAACGATAATATGGTAACTAAAGTTGATATGGATAATATGGAAAAGAAATTAAAAGAAGACATAATTTCTATAAAAGAAGAGTTTAAGAAAGATATTGATGATGTTGAGGAAAAGATGCAAGTAGAAATCAAAGATATTGTTGAAAAGAAACAAACCGCCAATGAAGTAGAAAGACTTCATGACACAAAAGTATCAACAATATTGATGGCAATTCAATGTCAAGAATCCAAAACTTACCCTGAGTATGAGATATGTGAATATAATGATAGCATCCAAAACAGATCACTCTTAGTTCAAATGAATATTTCAGAAGAAAACTGTCATGACTATCATTTCCCCATACGGCAGAGCAATGAAGTAGAAGATCATTGTAGCATTACTAAAATGCTTGAATCTGATCCAAATATCTTAGAAAAAGAAGAGGATATGGATCATGTGAAATATAAATTAAATTCCAAGTCTCAGGAATTGAGAGAAACACAGTCAACTGATAATACTGAATGTCTAGATAAATTAAGACTTCGGATTTCTTGTATTAATAACAAGTTAAATCATGAACTCATGAAACTTAAGATGACTCCACTATCTAAAGATATAATAGATGAATACAACAGTGAAGTGTATTTTGAGTCAGCCCATCATATTTGTGTTTACTCCCAAAACAAAAGTAAAACATTTCATCAACAAGGTGTTGATAAATTGTATGACAACCATCTGATAAGATCATTATCAATGATAATATTTAATAGAAAAGAAGGTCGTTTTAATAGAAAGTTTAATTTAGAAGATATGAATGAAGGCAATAGATTTAATTGTCTTAAATGTAAATTATGGTGTATGAAGCATCACCGTAATCCTGAAGACGAAGAAATTATAAAAAGTCTTCAGACAATAATAAAGATATTCATAATACCAGCTAAGAGACAGAAAGGTTCACAATTCCATAGGTTGTGTAATACTTATGAAGGTCCCTTCACATTCATTGAACATGTCAATGGATGTGCTTAAAAAGTAAAGCACACATATAAGAAAGGACTTCATGGATTTCGACTTAGGGATGTGACAATGGACTTTCGGTAATGATAGAATCCATTAGGTTATTCTTTTAGGAGAATAAATGTATATATGTATATAAATAATTGAAGTTGTTATTAATAATAGAAAAAAAATGTATCAAGTTAACCAAAGTATGAAAAAAAAAATACAGGTTTATTAGAATACAAGTTATGGTTAGTAGATAGTATAACGATCGAAATGAAAGTGAAGATCGAATCTAACCGCAAAAACAATATCTGCTCTACAAGGCGCCATCTAGGCATTTAAACCTAGAAAAATTTATAGAGTAGGCAGATACATGCTGTTAAGATTCCACTTTATTTAAATATTCCGATCGTTAGCCCAAGTCACTAGCTCAGTGGAGACGCAGAGATAAAAATCTATATCTTAATTTATATCTTAAATATCAATAAATAAAAGCCACTGCCAGAAATTAACACATAAAAATATTTATTTACGCACATATAAAATAACATTTAAATTTTGAGGAATAAATTTAACATTTTAGATTTTTTATATTAACTTTTAATTTTATATTTAACTAAGTTTCAATGAGTTTAATATTTTATTTAGATAGTCAAGTATGAATAGACTACATAGATCTGCATTTTAAAAGAAAATATTCTTCCCTGATTTAACCTTAGGCAACAAATTTCGCAATCAACTGGCGCCAATCCATCTGATACATTCATGTATTCAATGTAGCATGAAAATACGACAACACAAAATACTATACTGTCAGGAATGGACATCTGAACAGTAAGTAGAATTAGAGAAGACATTGACTCTCCACCAACAGGAATGTTACATCTGTTGGCAAGTAGAACAATAAACAAAAAACTCCATAGGAATGGACTGCGGTCTTCTGCCGACTTACAAACCCATCCATAGGCAAACAGAAGGTGTGTGGCGTATATATGCAATCCTGCCTGAAGCGGATCTCATACTAGATCTACTAATTACACAAATATATCCAATCCATTGAGCCAATTCAACTACGAAATGAATAACCTAAGATTACCCTCCCTTAATATAACTTTACAAAACTATATAGTCATTCACGCCCGACTTAAATTTAACATTTAGATATGTTCGCACAAATGCATTTTATAAAATTTGTTTTAAAATGTTGAGTACAGATCAGCTGCACAGATTCCACGGTCAAAAACATTCCAAATTAAACACAACCGATCAAAATACAAAGTCATCGATAAACGTCACTTGCATAGGGAATATACAAATCCCATTGGCATTCATCGTAAGATGCTTGCAGTGATATCGTTGACCCATATATTCTAATCGAATGTGAAAACCACAACATTATCAACCGCTAACGAATCTATGCAACGTCTATACCCAACCTTAAATTCCCTCATTTAAAATTTAAACAACAAATAATTTATACAATAAGAGAAAAAAAAATGGAAATGATTTTTATCAATCGGAAAACATATAAAATTAAACATTATTAATTTGATTTTAAACGTAAAAAAGTCAGATGGAAGTTCATAAGCTTGAATGAAAGTTCTTAGTTATTTTTAAATTTAGAGTTCATGTCAATATAGCTTACGGTAGAAGAGTCCAGGTTCCTGTTTTTTAATTCCCACGATGTCTCCATTGGAAGATAATGTTCTGGAGGTAGCATTAGCTGGTTCCATTCTTGTATCACAGTCTTTTCATTTTATATTTTTTTAAAAAAAAAAATGAGAGAGAGCGGCAAGTGCGTCTTACCGTTCTCATCAAATCAAGTCCAAAAAAACTGTCTGGAACTCAAAAAAATATTTCTCTTTTTATAGTAAATCTCCAGGATTGAATGAACAAAGATGTCACTAATCCAAATTTTCGTTCGGGTCCGGGCTGAGGCTTGGTGCTTCCATTGGTCAAGCTAAAATCTCTTTATTCTCTTATCTAATTTACTCATCTGATCTTTTTAATTAGACAAGAGCCCAAGGAGCTTTTCGGATAATTAATAAACAATCATTTCCATTTACAGATTACAGGAATTAATTAATACCTGTTTTTATTTTTACTTACGTTATTTCTTTTTTAAACTATTTTTATATTTAAATCTTTTTTTATAAAAAAAATACATTCAAATACCTTTTTTTATTTATTAAAAAAAAATATTTTTGAAGTTTAGCATCTGTGCGAATATATACGTTTAACAAACATTTTAATTTTAGCATTTAGTTTTTTTTTCTTTTTAATACACTTATTTTTATTTGCAAACTTAAAAGTTTTTATTTCAATTTAATGTAACGACATATTTATATATCGTTACAATAGTAATAATGGTAGATCAATTAAGCATCATGATATGCAATTTGATGTTGATACTACTTATAAAATGCAAGTCCATTATTATATATTTTGATATGGATATGTATAAATAAGAGATTTATTTTATATAGCATGATGTTGTTAAATTGTAATAACAATCAGCATTAAACCAATGTACATGCACTTTGTGGATGTATATATGAATATATAAAAGGATAGTGTAAAAGTTTATAAACTACTTGTTAAAAAAAGGCCAGTCAAAGAAATAAAAATGTGAAGACAATTTAAATTCAAAATTGGGGATCAAGTTTTTATAAAAGCACCTCATATGAGTAAACCCCAAGAGAGCAAATATCAAAAGTTTTACCATCAATATGAAGGACCTTATACTATCATAAAGCAAACAGGTCCCAATGCATTCTGGATAAACATAAAGGGAGATATTAAACGCACTTACAATGCTAGAGCTTTAAAACCCTATTTTGGTCAAATGAATTAATAATGTTTTACCACATTTTACTTATGTATAAAGTAAAATATTGAAAAAAAAGATAACTTGGAATAGGTAAGGAGAGAAAATGTTTTCGTTTAAAAGTATATAGGTATATATATATGTGCGTAAGGATGTGTATAAGTCAAAAAAGACATTAATTTTCTTTGATGAGGGTATGTTAAGCAATTAAAATTAATTCTTAGTATACCTGAAAACTAAAATCGTTTTAAGAGTTAATCCATGCTGAATGATGGATGTTCTTATGTTTTGGATAGTTCTCAAAAAAGTCCATGAGTCTTAAAGAAAAGCAGGATGGAGACTACCAAACAAATATATGTGTCATCTATAAAAGAGGCACATAACAATGAATCTATTAAAGAAAAATAAAAAAGGGGAGTAAAAGAAGAACCCTATATATATGAACCTCCTTATCCTTCTAGTTAAACTGAATGATGTTTAGTATAGAGAAAAAGAAAAGGATTAGAAAATAAAATAATAATAAGGGTTGATAAAAGCAAGAAAGAAAAACAAGCTCCACAACTTTACATTTAATGCATACATTGACACACATTAAGTGTCCAAATTTTAACGGTAAATATAAAATTTGAACTTTTTAAGGAAGGTGGTAATGTGAGAGTACCATATGAGCCTCACCTAAAACAATTTGTGTTTCTTTGTGAATTTAACTGTGCCTATATCGAATCAACAGATATAAATAACTTACACCTATCTTAAGCTTTTCATGTATCAGCTATATATATATAGACTAGTTAGTATTAAAAGAATAATTCTAAAAATGAATAATTCTAGTTTATTTATACACACACATAAATAAAATGTTTCTAACTAATAGTATTTTTTTTTGTTAATATAAAACTTGACATTTGACAAAGCCTTAAGTCAACATTGCATTTTTATCAGTTGAAACAAAGGAAATAAATGTTTGGGGTTCATTACAAATTGTATATGTTAAACAATAGAGAGTGTGAGCGTGATTATGTGATATGCTTGCTGAAATTAATCCAGTATAAAAATAAACTAATATTGTTATAACAATAATCTTCTATTTAGTTATCAAGGCAAGAACTACGTTTGTAAATTTAAATGTGTTCGAATTTAGAACACATTTAAGAAAAATTAAAAAAAAGAAGATTCAATATTTTAAAACCTGCTTCAAGTAATTAATTTACTGCCTTTGAATATTATAAAGAACTATAAAAAAATAATCATTGTAATTAACAAGGTTATAAAAGTTATCAACGTCTTCGAAATG
This sequence comes from Epiperipatus broadwayi, assembly GCA_028023455.1. Classification (NCBI taxonomy): domain Eukaryota; kingdom Metazoa; phylum Onychophora; class Udeonychophora; order Euonychophora; family Peripatidae; genus Epiperipatus; species Epiperipatus broadwayi. The sequence continues at coordinate 3,540,341 of JAQFVV010012412.1, forward strand.
AGTTTACAAAATATATATTTAAGAAGACAAAAATTTATAAAGATGTTCTGTGGCTAGATAATTTATGCCAGGGATTTCTACTGATGTTTTAAACCCGAACATGTAAATTTATTCCTACTTAATCAATGCCTAAAATATAATCGTCGTAATTCTCATTTAAAAAGCTGCTTTAATATTGGAGTATTATATTGAAGAAGATGTTAAATATTTTACTACATAAATATTTAAAGAATGAATATCTGGATTGCCTCTTCGAAGAATGATCAATGAACTTTATGTTTCAACATTCATCATCATTTTATTTCGTCTAAGGAGGGATATAAAACCGTATTCTTTCTCTTCTTGGATTACTTCATTGTATAATTTAAGAACTCTTAAACTTTATTTCCTTTGTGGGTAATTATATTTACTTAGAAAAATTACTTCATATATTAAAGTGGGGAACTGATAAGATGAACACTTTATTTTTTTTTTTTTTATTTAATAAAATTTAGATATTGATATTTTGATATATACTCTGATGGAAATGACAGCTGACTCAGGTAAATGTTTTTAAATTATTTCAATTTGGAAGTACGTTTTATTATATTCCAAATTGAATCTTACATGACAATTAACATAATATATTTTTAAGCATACATAACTAATATCAGAATACATTCTATTATTAATCTAGTGTGAATGGATGTTATCGTATATAAACATACAACACACACTGAATCATTGTAATGACACAATAGATAGATTTATAATGTATCATGTGTATTATTTATTATACGCATGATTTTAAATTATATATATATATAAATGATTACATTATTTATTTATTTATTTTGAATATTAAATAATTTATTAGTGTATATAAGCACAGATTATAATTCTAAATTTTAATATTTTTATGTGATAATATTTTTGTTTTTATTACGGATTAAAATGTGTTAAACTTGATTTTAAAATTAAACAGGTCTCGTTTGTTTATTTTATTTAGTCGTTTTATAAAACCAATAATTATAAATATACATACTCACGCATATATATGTTAAATCAACTTAATGATTTAATATTTATAAAGAAGTTATATATAGCTTATACTAAATTTATCATTACTATGGGATACTTATGGAAATGCCTGAAGAGAGTCAATTGCAATTTCTACTCTGAGCTCGAATTCCGAGAGTAACGAGATTATTAATAGAGGAGTGAATTGGATTGTATTTTAAATCACATCATCCATGGCATTCTATAAGAAGACTCAAAGTCCAACTATAGCTAGATGAGACTTCCTCAGGTCCTGAAAAGGATCGTCCCATTATAATATATATTTCTACTTGAGGGTGATTTTATATTTTTCCACTTTTCTTTGAAAGTGATGTAACAGCATATACTTATACCATTACAGTATGTGTGGTAGGTATATCCTATTGCAAAATAAAGAATTCCCAATAAAAATAAGTGAAGGAAAGGAACTACCAGTTTTTTAATTGCTCTGTTGTGAGAATTTGAGCACTTTTGTTTGATCTTTTATCTAAGAATAATTAAATGTCTGTTTACCAATTATTATTATTGATTACCTGGTTATTCCCTAGCTATCTGAAGAAAAAATCCTAAACCTGACTGGAACTTGAGAATTTTACTCAGGCTGGATTCAAATACCAATTCAGAGTCATAGCAGTCATATTCACTAATCACAATCACTGCTTGAGTGTATATCATTGTGTTCTGATATATTTTATGATTTAACACAAGTAGTTATATAATTTAATATATCAATCACACAGTTCTTTCCAAAATAGTTCATAAATATTCAATATAGAAATAAAACAAACTTTTTTTAAAAGCTTGCTTTTTATATGACTATAATGATGAAAAAGCAATCCAACATTTCGACTATTTCATATAGTCTTTTTCAAGGTATACTAAAATAAAATATATATATAATAATAAATATCACATATTCCAATATATATATTGTGCCATTACAATTTGGTCACTAGCCAAATTTATAGTAATGTGCATGTAGGAAAATATAAAACAAAATCATCATCACATTTTTATATAACAATAAATGAAGCTGTAGGGCATCCAAGTTCAAACCCTACCAGATCAAAATTTTAAACGCTTTAGGCAAAAAGAGAGTGGGACAGTAATTATATGCTTTACTTGTTTGTGTGTTAACAAATCTCAAAAAGAGCAGTACACACTTTTAATATTTAAATTTTCTGTGAAAAAGCAAAGTTATAACGCATACGTATAAGCAGTGTATGTGTAAGTTATTTAATTGTTTTATATTTCAAATATTCAGCATTTTAACTTTTTTTAAAACTAACCTATGCTTGATCAATTCTAATATATTATTCTATACTTCTATTTTGCTTTTCTATAGTTGTAATTGGGATTTAAAAGTTACAGATTTAATTAAATAATAGGGTTATAATTACTAAGCTAGCAATTATATTATTTAATGTTAGTTTATGAATGATTTGAAATAATGAAGTATGTGTGTACATTACATACAGAAATTTACATTTATTAAATATTGAAAGAAAAGGAAGGGTTAAATCTGTCAAATTATTATTTTTGTACAATTTTATGTTAAAAGAGGAAGTCTGTTGAATCAGATATCTATTTTTGTAACAATTTTGTTTTTGTAAATGATTGAGTGTCACTTTGGGAGCTTAATCTGGGTGGGAACTCTAATTTTGAAATTGTCTTATCTTAAGATCTAAAGAAGGAAGCTCAAAAATTTAAAATGTTACCTAGGTGTAAAAAGGAAAAAAGGATTAAGTCTATTTTTTTTTAAACAAAAGTGTCTGGAAAAAGGATTAAACTTTTCAGTTGAAAAATAATTTAGTTGAAAATAAATTAGAGATCTAATTAAAACGAATTTGATTGATTAAGTTAGCTAAAAATTGGATATAAAAAGCTGTCTGGAATTATTATTATTGTGATTATGATTCAGATTATTAGACTATTAAATTGAATGTTGAAAATATAAGAAATGGCTGGCTAGAAAAATTATATGTATGTCCCATCTTTTCCGGACCATCTGGGGAAGCTGCACATCATATAGGAAAGAAAAGATGTTTTGTCTAAAATAATATTCTACACTTTTCAACTGACCGGAAAAATAAGATGTTTTTAATAGAAGGAAGAAAGCATTCACCTGCATTCGAGGAAAGATGAATTAATCTACCGATAAATATTAATCATCAAGTCCAATTAATGGTTCCAACAACTGATTTTAAACTCAAGAAAATTTATAAATGTGAAAACAACTGTTGTATTGCATCCACTAAAAGAATCATGCTTGACAGGAAAAGAAGAAAAATTAATATAATGATTTTCAAATTGTCCACTAAAGCAAATAACCTCAATAGAGTCATCATCATCAAATAGTTATAACCTCAAGAAAGAGATTGTTCCCACGTAAAACGGAAATGGTAGCTGCAGAAATATAGACATTATACAAGACAAGTTTGAACCCTTGGAAATTTGCCACAAACAAAAGATCGGTAATATGACTTTTTATATCTATTTTCTTTATGATATCAGAGTCTTAATAAACATTTTAGCAATAAAGTGGTATATTTTATTTAAAGAACTTTTAAAGACTATTCAGATCGATTAAAACAAGAATGTCTTACTAATAATAACTTTGAGCTTCATAAATGATCTTGAATGTATCAAAATTATTTGTTTATTAATTTTACAGTTATGAAAAATATTAATGTGTAAAACAATTTTTTTTATGGTATTATGATTTTAGTTTTAACTAATATATTATTATTATTTTGGTTTTAAATAATATTTTGTTATTATGGGATAAAACACGCACATACATAATAATATTTTTATATGTGTATAATTGCGAGTGAATGTGAGGTAACAAGTAGTATTAGAATATTAGATTATTTTGTTTCAAGTTAAGTATAGCATTTCAGAGGTAGAAGAGAGGGGGAGAAAATAATTTAAAACTTGTTTCTAAAACTTGCTCTTTCAATTCTATTAACATTTTTTTTTAACATTCTACTTACATGTTAGATTTATAAAGTATGTGTGCTAATGCAGATAATATTCTTTTTTTGAAATACTTTTCTCATAGAGTAAAAATCATGGTCAATGTGACATCCAACTTAATACAAAATACATTTGAAGGGAAAGGGGGAAGAACTTGAAATTAATCTGAGGATTGTTATATAATCAATTATTATTACTATTATTATTCATGTCAATTTTCATGTTTATCTAGAAATTTTTATGTATATGTTAGAAATGCAGTAATAAATATTAGTTTGTTTTATTAAACGAGGCGTATATATTTCATTAAGTGTAGTCTTTGTTAAGTGTGATTATTCATCATCATCAATGGTTGAATATTAGTTATTTAAGATATAAGTAAATATGCTATAATTAAGCAATAATTATGAATTTCTTTATAAAAATTAGTTTTATGTTTAGGCTTAGTCCTAGAGCTGTAGTTGAAACCCTTGTCATTATCGTTATTATTATCATCATCATCATCGTCATCAACGTTTTAATTAATGAGCTATTTAACTGTTTAAAGGCCATAAATAAATATTGATTTTATAATATTTAGTGATTTCTTAGTATTATTATAACCACATCCCATCATCTATTTCATGCAAGGATGAGTGAATTGCCATCCTAAATTAGTTATATATAATCTGAGCTAGTAAACTTATAAAAATATTGAAACACATTTGTTATGCTAAGATCTAAGAAATGATTTATGTCTAATATACTCCACTTTGGTTTATAGATGTTTTACTTTTACCTAAATATTAGTGCGTATAGTGATATGGCTCAAAAAGCAAAATCTCCCATTTTATTAGAAATAAAGTACCAAGAAGGGATTCAAACCCGGTACATGTGAAAAGGTTATTAGATATAACCGTGTCTAGATTCAGATAATCTAGTGGCGCCCTGCTAGACCATATTCACTTAGTATTTGTTTAAACATGCACTTAACATCAAACCAAGAAATGAAAGTGGATAAAACCTACTGTCTGTATATCTGAGTTATATTTTATTGAATTACTAGTGTACTCACCTCACGTGATTTCATATACCTGAGTTATAATACTTGTTATTAATAATTTGCTTATAATTATTGATAGTGGGATATCTTGAGAAATCTAATGATAGAAATATGTTTCATTTCATCCAATGACCCGTAATATGATAGATAATTCAGTCTGATCTTTGGTTTAATAGCCACTACTCATGTTAAATAATTCTTTTCTTTTGATATAAAAATCTACAATGCATTTTTCATTTATTAAGCTAAATATTTATATTGGAAGCTTTTTGAAATAAATAAATATTTATATTTGAATCATTTCTTGATTAAATAATATACTTGATCCAGTTGATCCTCTTCATTAAGTTAAACTGAATATAATAATATACTGAATATTGTGGATTCATAATTTTTTAACAATATTTTTGAATTTATGATTATTTAATATATATTACGAACAACCCATCTTAAATTTTGTTACAATATATATGTATTAAATTAAAAATTACAAAATATATTCATAACCAAAAATTTACCGTATCTCCCACTCCCCTTTCCTATTACAAACAATCCCAACCTAAACAAAAACATTTTTTTTAAATCTATATATATATCCTTTAAAACATTTAATTAAAAACCTATTATTTTCTTTTCTCTTTTTCCATTAACATCCTATTTAATTCTGGTTTTATTTCATTAATGTACATTCCTTCCTTTATCATCCTTTCATTGTATGACTTAATACATTCCAAAGGTTTTATTTCAAAATCCCCATGCTTAACTTTATTCATGTGAATGCAAACAGCAGAATTTTTATCACCTAAATACTGTTTTAATCTAGTTTTTAATTTATTCTTACTAGTCCCAACATAAAACAGGCAAAACTCACTATACATATTGTCACACACAGCAAACGTAAGCAGTGGTGGACATGTGATGTTTATTGGCTTAGTCCCAACATATGTCATTTCTACTTTCTTACTAGAACAATTTAAACATTTTATCAAATAAACTGAATTTATAATGTCTAACCTATTATAGTCTCCATTATTATTAATTAGAAAATTTAAACTTGCTTTCTTTTTATAAACTGGACAAATTGAAACATTGTATTTCCTACTAATCATTTTAACTAATTTCTTAACTTTAATAAATAAATCTTTTAGATATATTAAAACCAACATAAATAACCTTTTCTCTATTCTCATCTAATCCCATTCTATTTCTTATTTTATTTATATTTTTATTAGAAAATAAATGTTCAACTACATCCCTAGGAAAATCATCCATAAAACATTCATTTCTAATAATATCAACCTCATTCCCAAACAAATTACTATTTGAACATAACTTAATTGCCTTAATAATTTTATTATTAACAATATTAATTTTACTATGATTATCAATATCTGAAAACCAATTATTTGATAATCCAAAAAATGTTTTTCTTTCTTTCTAAAAACAGATGTTTCTATAATAACACTACCATTCCTATTATTTTTTTTTTAAAATTCTAACATCCATATATTCAATAACATTAATATATTCTTTTTCCATAGTAAACTTTATTTTTTCAAGTTTTAAAAAGGAGTTTGTTTGTTTTGTTTCTATATTAAGTAGTTATATGCTTGAATATATTGAATAAGTATATACTTGATACTTATACAGCTCAGAGTATATCCTTGTAAAACATTAAAAAATGTATAATGCTCAATATATTCTTGCATTCGGAATAGGTTTTATTTTCCTGTTTAAAGAGGTTTATTTAAACCTCTTTGTATCAATAATTTTAATCTCTGTAATTAAGTTGCAATCTTTACTGTTTATATAAATATAAACTATTAATAAGGGTGGGAATTCCGCCCTTATTGTTAAAAGGAGGTTGCCTTGACAACAGTTGGAAATTGATATTGGGATTGTCTAAGTGTTGATTGTTTTTTAATGATTATTTATAAATGCATTTAGCCTTGAGCATTATTACACTTATTATTTAAGTAATACTTTGAATACAATTTGAATTTTATAAATGTTATAATTGACTATTTATTAGTTTTGCATTTAGAATAAGTTTTATTTACCTGTTTAAAGAGGTTTATTTCAAATGCTTTGTATCAATAATTTGAATCTCTGTGGACAAGTTGCAATCTTTAGTGTCTATATAAGTATGTTAGACCTTTAATTAGTGTGAAATTCCACCCTTATTGTTAAAAAGAAGTTGCCTTGACAACATAAATTGTTGTTTGTTATTGATATTGGGATTGTCTAAGTGTTCGATTGTTTTTTTATGATCACATATATATATAAATTTGAAATATATTTTGTCAACTATATTATATTTTTTATACTTTTATTTTTAATATTTTTCTACTCTATAATGCAAACTCAATTATAATTAAACATTCTTTATTAATAATTATATTAATGTTATTATTATGAGAATGGTGCAGTTCATGATTTCACTGTTACGCCTTAGGTTTTCTCTTGTTTACACAACAGATGATTGTCAGGATGTTGTATGTCTGTCCTGGGTTGCTTCAATCTGGTGTTTCACTTCTTATCTGGTGTTATTTTGGTTCAGTGATCTTGAGTCCTATGTGATAGTAAGTTGACTGTTACTGTTGCTCTTCAGTATTCAACTTTCATCCATTTCTGTCCACTTCTGCTGATGTCTTAACAGTTCTGCTAGTGTTGAACATTATCTACATGTACTAACATATATACATGCATATAGTGTACAGACGTAATGTATGTGTTACCTTATTCCACCTTCAGAGATAGACTTGTATAATTCTTCTGATGTAATGGCTTACATGGTTAGTAGCACTCTGACAGCAGTATTCTCACATCTGGTCTATCTTCCTCTAATCCCCTTACGTGATGTAATGTTTATATGACATAGCTAGGGCAGTGCCATGTAGCATATATTCTGTATTGATATGCTTTTTGTTACTTGCTATTTGCTATCATGTGTGTGAATTTATATCTTTCATTACAGACTACTTATACTATTTGTCTGGATTTAGAAGACTAGCAGAGTTTTATGAAAACAGTCCTTTATTACTTCCTTTACATTAATGATTACATTTTATAGCAGCTACTATTTTTACTTCTGGCTAAATTCATAGATCTTTTTTCTCTTTCTTATTCACACTTTACTAATATTATTAGTAAAAACTCTATCCATTACAGCATCTCCTGCCCCCTAGTTTGAATTAGGGTTTATGTCATGTTTTTAAAATACTTCTTTACCAAATCTTTGGTCTTAAGATGGGTTGGTTTTGCTCTGTTTCTTACTCTTTATTTCCAGACTGATTATTTTCACCACTATTTTGAACTAGCTTCATTTCCTGGTTATCCAAATATATGTCCTCCTCATGGCCTTGCTACAATAAATTACTGGTATTCATGGTTAGTCTTGATGCTTTCACTGTGTATGAGATCATCCTTTGTCTTTATTACAGCTATATATTTTCCTTTTTGCCTTACTACTACTACTAGTATTCATCGGTTTTTCATAGATATTCAACTTAGTACTTTGTTACTTTTTTTATATTTTGCATTCTATACTTTTTTGTGTGTACTTAGTTACATTCTATTTTTTTTTTTTTTTTGCATAGTTACATTCTGTTTTTAATAGTGTTTATGATGCAGATATGACCAGGAGATCTTTCCCTGATCTATATCTATGTGTTTACACTACTCCAACTTCTACCAGAGATGCATTATAAATCAAGATCAACTCCTTTTCCTGATCATAGAAATGTAAACCTTTAGTCTTTATTATTAAAATTTTTAATCCCTCAAACACTTGTGCATGACTTTTTTCCAATTTCCACTGAGCCCTTTTATCTAATAACCTAAACAGAAGTTCATTCATTTTTGACTTACAATTTAAAAAGTTGTTCATAATACCAATAAAGCCTAGAAATTCCTATAACTCTTTTATTTGCTGGATGTGAAGCATTGTCTTTATTTTTTCTTTTGAGGAAGTATGCCCTCATTTGTTATCAAATTTCAGGAAATTACTTTTTTTTTATGTCAAATTTACACGTATCCAGGTTTATTCTAATGCATGTTTTATTAAATATCTATCATTCTTTGAATTATTGCAAGTGCTGACACTATTCCAAATGAGAATCTATTTCTACTTTCACTAGAATGCCATTAATTTTTATAATAGTCAAAAATATTGACTTTACTTTTTCATTCCTTATAGTATTCACATTAAATTTATTTTTTTAAGAATCTTTATAATTTCTTTTCCTTGCTTTCCTTTTATTACTTTCTTGACTAACTTTATTTGTATCTGAGTGCCATGTAGACTTTTTCTCACTCCCCTGCTCTTTTAATAGTCTGCATGCTGCTTTAATGCAGCCCCCTTTTTTTTTACAATAAAAACAAATGTTTTTTTTTAACTCTACACATCCCATGACTGATTAGCATTACATTTAATGCACCTTTAATTCATGAAATCTTTATTCTTATCATCTTCTCTTAATGGATAATAACTTCCATGTAAATTTTATTTCCTGACATCTGTCAACTAAAACTGATGATTGCTTAAATGCTTTATCATTTAGTCTTGCTAATGCTACCACAGTTTTAACTGTTGCTGAATTATCTACCAATAGTCCTAGTGTAGGATATGGTTTGCTATGCCACAAACAAATCTATCTCATAACATCTCATTTAAAAAAGTAGCAAAGTCACCTTTATTTGCCTGATTTTGAGTTCAGTCACAATCTATTATTGTCCCATTACCTAATTGGTTATGAGAATAAAATTTGTATTTTTCTTATATAATCATAATTGGCCTTGGCAAAACATACTGATCTAGAATATCTCTAGCTTTCTCAAATGTTATATTTATTATTTCCATAGAGGCTGCTTGAGCTAGTAAGATTCTATATGTAGCTATACCACATAAACTGACAAACATTGCTAATCTTAATTCTAATTTAACCTCATTTGCGACAACGAAAATTTTAAATCTCTCTATGTACTATTTCCATAACTGAGGTTGACTCTTATCAAATTTTTCTACACTATATTTTTTAACTATTCTATTTCTTATTAACCTAATAATAATTTAAAAAAATTATCATGACTTTCTTTCCTTTCTCTCAGTTACTTAATTTGGTCTCCTACAGCTTCTAGATCCTCTCCTTTCTTTCCTTTCTCTCAGTTAATTTGGTCTCCTACAGCTTCTAGATCCTCTCCTAATATGCCTGCACAGAATCTGTTGTGTTCTGTGACTTAATATCTACAATACAGACTCTCAATTATAAATTAACATTATTTATAATTGTATTGTAATTACAAGACTGTGCAGTTTGTGGTTTTGCTATTGCTCTTGTTTCTTGCTCATTTAAACAGATGATGTTTGGAATGTTATCTATCCTGAATTGCTTCAATATGGTGCTTTACTTCTGATATGATGTTACTTTGATTCATTGGTCTTGACTTCTATATGATAATAAGTTGACTGCTACATACTGTTTTGATTCTTGTAGACCCTTTTGTTACTCTTTAGTACTTTATTCTCATCTACTTCTGTTAATGTCTTAGCAGCTGCAGCTAAGTTCAAAAACTACCTTCAAGTTGTAATATATATGTGCATATAATGTACAGACTTAACGTATGTGTTACTTTACTCATCTTCCATATTGGAAATGGACTTGTATAATCATTCCAATACATTGCCTTATGTGGTGAGGGGTAGTCCAATAACAGTATCCTCACATCTATACTGACTTCCTCTAATCAGCTTAGGTGATAATTAGCTTACAAAGCATAGCTAGAGCTATGTCATTTATCCCATAGCATATGTTTTGTACTGGTAAGTTAATTGTTATATCCCATTTTGTGTGAATGTTTATATCTTTCATTGTAATTTGTACTCTTTATGTGGATTTAGAAAATAAGAAGTATATCAAAACAGTCCTTTACTACTTCCTTTACACTACTGATTACATTCCATTGCAGTTACTGATTTTGTCTTTGGATAAATACATTAATTTCCTTCTCTTTCTTATTAACACTTCATTAGTATTATTAATAAAAACATGACCCATATACAACAAATAATAAATAAAATTTTCGGTCACTAATTCTTTCCATTTCTCTATCTGTATCCACGCATTAATACGAAGTTCTGATAATTAAAATACATTTTTATATTATCTAAATTTCATTACTCTAGCTTTAATATTTTAATAAGTGTGGTCCTGTTTTTGCATTTTAGCTATACCTTCACATTAGTAGAAAGTTTGATAATTAAAATATATTTACATATTCCTTTTTCGATTTTTTATGTATTGAATACCAAATAACATTTTGCTCACTAATTGTCTCCACTACTCTAGGTGTATCCTTGCATTAGTAGAAAGTTTGATAATTAAAATATTTACATAATGTTTACATGAAATAATTATTATACCTCTATTAGCATTTGTTTTCATTCATTTTCCTTAAATTTTTTGAATGCTTTCTAGTGAACTTCAGGTTTTTCCCCTTAATCTTTGCCAATTGCAGAAAATTATAAAAGAAATGACCCAAGTATTTTAGCCATAAAGTGTTGACTATTAAGAGGAATATGGTTGAAAAGGAACCACTAAGGTTCCAAATGATAATATATTAATTTTGAAAAGTTACTTTGTATATAATTTATTAAAATTCTGTAGGCTTCATCATCTACAAGGAATTGAAGGTATACATGTTTGAGGTTTACTTTAGAAACACTTTACTTCTTGGCTAAAGTAGAGAGTATGTGCTTTATTGATTAGAAGATGGTAATAATTATCAAGTAGAATGCAATGATAATTCCCACTAATGTATATCTCTGTTATTTTTAATAATAGGTATTATTGTTGTAAACCATGTGATCAATAATTAATGGCATGTAATATGTCCAATTCTGTTGATACTTTAGTCTCAAAATAAAAGGTAATGGGTAACAGTTCAGCTGCTTTATATTTGTTTATATACAAATAGAGTGTATGACTTCTTGTCTTACAGCCCATTAACTTACACACTTTATATAATATTTGCAATGACAACAGTATGTGTTTCGAATCACTGAACTTTCATCTATACTTCTAGGAGAGTTATTAACTTGCCTCAGTAATCATGGATAAGTTTCAATATTGCTTAGAAGAGCACCTTCTAATTTCTAACATTTTTTAGGTTTTTAAATTAATAAAGACTGCTGAGCTAGAGTCATTTTATTTTTTAATAGTATTTATTTTTAATTCTTAGTTAAACTCTTGACTTGGGGTTTTTTATAAAGTGGGCAAGCAGCCTCTCTTTCCAATGCAATGACCAGAAAGAATGAGTCACATTTGCACTGATGCAAAGTGGCTAGCTGAGCTATAAAGGACAATGGTAACAATTCTTTTGTTTTCCTGAAGATTTGTGATGATATTGAATTTAAACTTTATTTAAATTTTCCAATTACATTCACTTGTTAGTAATAACACACAGTTTAGTGTATGCACATTATTCTCATTTTTCAATGTTGCTGGCCTGACCGGTGACAGTATTAGCATGAGAATTGAACCTGGATCCTTAGATTTTTGAATATTGAATTTTATGGTAATGCTCTAACCAACTGAGTCATCCTGCCAAAGCAACATTCAGTAGAAATTTAATGTACTTATCTATGAGGTTCCTCCTAATTTCTTCACTTTGTCCTAAAAGCAAAGTTGATTTATGATTTCCATACTTATGTATAGTCATATTAAAAGTTGACTTATGAGATTATTCATCATTGCCATGTGAGCAACTTCTTTGAATTTTCTTTTTTATATCTTTTCTCTATCCAATATTTTTGTATTTTCCCAATTGAACATATGTTATTTGGTCCATACATGGTCTGTTACCTTAGACACATCTGTCTTTTTTTAATCATCAGTTTGGGCTCTTGATATCATTTTTCAATGAGGCAACTGGTTTCATCAATATATATTCTGTTCCACATTCACATGGTATTCATAAATGCAGTTTTTGATTTTCAGCATTTTGGGTTTCCTCTCAAAATGTGCATATACTAACCTGTGTGCTATTACTAAATGTTGAATGTAATTGAAATATACTTAATATTAGATAATGGAAACACTTCAATATATAAATACAATTCTTTTCTTTATTTGGCAGCTCACTAACACATTATTTTGCTAAGATGATTATTGTGCTGCTATTTGACATTGTTTCTGCAGAGTCATTTGATTATTTTTAGCATGGATGCATCTAGATTAGGCATTTTTAGAAAAATGCAATCTGATTAGTTATTTCTATTTTAAAATATGCTTGGCAATAGTACTGAGAGTTATTAGTAATGTGACATTCATTTTAATTTTTTTTTGTAGCTGAGAAATGTTTTCAATACAAACCACAGTTACATACCACAGTCATCTATAACTCAGGTACATAGTTAACTGCTTTCTCATCATCCCCTTGTTTGTGAAAATTGAACTTGTACCTTTATAGGGATGATCTAGCATTGCTTGTAACCACAGGTAGGCTGGATAATTTTATTTTATTGATTAAAGAGCATGGGTTCATTTAATTAGACTCATGACTAAAAATATTTTTATTTATTTAGTCAATTTATTCTCTTATTGGATTTATATCTTGTTGCTGAATGTTTATTTTTGTAGCCAATAATGCTATGTCCTGTTTAGGAAGTAATGAAGCATTTTTATCAAGGAATGAAGAAATAAATTCATTCAACTAACTATAATTACAGCCTGATAAAAACGTTACAAGCTATATGTGTAACCTATTGACTGAACAATAAGTCTGCAAATGCTACTGCGACAATTCATAAGTCAGTTACTTCCAAAATAATAGACACCTTTTATGATATCATTGCCAATTCATTTGTCACATAAAAAATGACTACTTCATCTGATCTCCAATTTGTTTTATAGCAATAAATTGACAGTTGATAATTTGAAAAAGCTGATATAAATATTGGTGAGGATTTTTGTTTTTAATATTATTCAAGCCATTTTACAGTTTCAAATATAAATTTATATAAAATTCTAATGATTTTCACTCATTCAAAAATAATTTTATGACTTCAAATAGGTAATGCTGATGATAAAATCTATTTATGGAACCCCATTTTAATATGTAACATAGATAATATAACCTAGTCATAGAATAATCAAATCTTAAAATATTAAGATGTTCCTTGAATAGAAAATATTATCACCATCATGTACTCAAAAATTCATAAAATTATTCGTGAGTTTGTCAAAAATTGTTAGAATTTCATCTGAATTAATATTAGAAACTGTAAACTGGTTTGATTAATAAAAACAAAATCATCACCAATATTATGTTTCAATAATTTGAAAATATCAATCATTGGTTTGTTACTATATAACAAATAGGAAATCAGATCAAAGTATTATTTTTTTATCTGGCAAATGGATTGGGATTGATATAAGAAAATGTGGTTATTTACAAGTGTATTTAAATGAATCTTAAAATTATTTGCAATCTTGTCAAAAAAATCATATATATATATATTGCAATAGTTGTCTTTATAGCAGTTACAAAACTTACTGCTTAATCTATAATATATATGGCATAGTAGAGAGAACTGGAATGTCCTACTTAATATACTTTACATGCTCACAACCAGTAGTCATGGGGGGGGGGGGAACCACTAGTCAAGCAGTAATAATTTTTATTTACAGTGCATAAACTGCAGGAATAGTCATTTCCAACCAAATTCTTTTAGCTATGGAATGATAGGAAAACTTTTATTATACTTTGAAATGCATCTAAGTTTTAATTAGTTCATGGCTATGCACTACATTAGGCCTTACATTTGCTTATTGTGCTTTTGTCAAACTCATAAATCATAAGCTTTAACTTAAAATTTACAGAAAAAACTATTTAATCATGTTATACATTCTTTAATTTTGTATTAAATTATCTTTTTAATGACATTTATCTTTTTGCAATATGAGAAAAATTGAGTTTTATGGAAATTTTAAAATACTTGTTTATTTTAGGGTTTCAATCTTTTCATCTTTTATAAATGAAAAATAAAGATTTTTAAAAAGAATTCAAATGCTTTTGAAATAATTTTAATGATATAAATACTCTATAGTTTTATTATAAAACTTACTTTATCCATGCATTTGTTGTTCAATTATTTTTAATTAGGTTGCATACTTGCATCATCTCAATTACTCTGACTTTTTTTCAAATTCTCAAATAGAATTTGTAGGAATATTATTCACTCTACAAATTCATAATATTACCGGATTTTATATAAAATTTTCTTTCAAGAAGTCTTTTTTTTTTTACAATATAGTAAAAGTGGTATTTTATGAAATAGTCAATAATATGTTAAAAAATACATATCTACAAACAACAAAGATTATACAAAGTATATAATTATCATAAAAAAACCCAGACAGCAAAGCAATTGGGGAAAAGAGCGAAAGAACTCAATGGTGCTATTGCTAGGAGGGATGATAGATCTGCATATTAGTTCATTATTTGCAGTACGGACATAAAATAAATTGCATTGATAATATAAGTATTCTAGATTATATTAAAAATGTTAATAGATGTAAAATATATGAAACAAACTATATCATGTATAATAAAAACAATTGTATGAATATATATAAAACATCCATTAAGTTGGATTTTAAGTGGTAAATGGATAAAGAATGGATAGTTAATTAATATACTGTACCAGTCAAAAATGTATGTCCGTGCAACAAGACTTAGAATCTGAGAAAAGTACCCCGAATCCAATCATGCCCAAGATACACAGGTCATGACTTCTAATCTGTTTGCCCATTCCCAAATCTATAACACTTTGGACAACACCTACCGTGCTACTACATAAATTGATTATTTCCGGGTCCAGTGCTACATCATTTTGCATGAGAACTCAGCTGATGATGATGATGAGAGATTGAGTGAACCCAAGATATAAGTTAAGAACATACATAAATATAAATATTAAGGAGATTTGAACAACTGGATTAAGTTTAAAAATATAAATATTTATTTTGACAAAATTCAAGATGGTTTTATATATATAATCAACTTCACGCCTTTAAAACTTTGTTTTTATTACAAACATTTAACAAACTTGATACAATTATTTTTATTTTAACAAATATCAATTTAGTATGGCGGTTACAATACTGAACGTATATTTAAAAATAGGATTTTAATTCATGTTACAAAACAGATCTATCTGGGTGTTTTGGTTGACATTTTATACATGTATATAAAGATATAATAGAGTTTCACTGATTATACGATTTTAGTAGGATGCCCTTAGCATTTAATACATAAGTTTATTTTCCATTTATAGACTTTATTTACAACAATTAAAATAAGGATATACTTTGATCACTAAGTAGACTAAAAACATTATTTATTTTACATTTTTAACATTTAACGATAGAATATTGCAAAACTCTATAAGTACAGGTACGGCTTATTTCAATAAAGGAGAGGGCAGCTTCATGAGAGGTTGGATCTAAACTCCAATGAAAAATTACAAAGAGAAAAATGTTTCATTATCACATATTACAAAATGAAACAGGTAATTGTGGTGCTAGCATTATGTCAGTTAGAGAGAGAAAAATGACAGCTTTGGCCAAGAAAAGGTTATTCTCTGATTATTAAGGTGGTTTTCCAGCTTCATGCTGAGAGTACCGAAAAGGGAAAGGTAGGTAGGAAATTTCTATGGGCCAGATCATGGCATAGTCATACAAAGTTCATCTACACAAACCTGCATGTTCCAAAATTAGATTTAGACTTCTATTATGAATGAAAACACTAAAAGACAGGAGGCTTTGAATCCTCAGCACAAGATACAAGTAAATCAAAGCAGTATATAAATACGTACTTGGAAGAGAAAAATGCCAAATGAAGATGATCGTGAATCCCTGGAATGAGGTACAGACAAATCATATCAGTGGCTTATTAATACATATGCTAGCAATGCTATTATAAAATATGAAATCATTGGTTTTAAATACTAAAATAAAGCCTTAAGTAGTTTAACAAATACGTAATGATATGTTAAAAATAATGACCCGATGTAAGATAATCATTTATCAAAAGTTAAAACTATAATTAATGAAGCGTTCATTGCTCCCCCTTCTTGAATCAATACTATTTTGTTTAACATATAAAAAAACTAAAATTCATGCACTTAAAAGTGCAAATAACAAAATAGATTTAAGTCACCAGCCTTTTTGGCGATGATGATCAATAAAGAAATTAATAAATTTAATGGACACCAATATCCACCCCAGATTGCAATGTATTTATACATTTTGTATAAATTTATGATCAAATATTTTTTTAAAAAGCATATATTTATTTAAAATACAAACTCAATCTTACGAGCTATTTAGAAATAACTAACAAGAACTCATTTATCCTCCCCAGTTCATAAGACTAAGTTTGATTGACATTTACAAATATAAATCAAGTGAAAATACAAAAATATCATTAAAATTAAATTATAACCGCACTAAATTATAAGAAAAATAAGAAGCGTGAATTGAATGAAATATTTTATAATAAGATTAGGTTATAGAGAATCAATACTAAAGAAATAATTATTAGTTTAACATGCTTGCTGATTAATGAGTTAAAAGGAGGTTTAACATAAAGAAACATTAATTTTAAAAAATTAGGATTCATGTAAGACAATTGTAATGTTTTTAGACTTGTTACCTCATGACTCTATGGGATGACGTAGGCACAAGTCTTCTTTGGCAGGCAGCATTCTTTGATTTAACATGTCTCTCGGCCTTGGTGGTTTTTTGATGGCACAGGCACACTTGAGCGATAGGGGCTACCTCTCTGCATGGTGAAGAGCTGAGCTGAAGATGGAGAAGGCAGCTTAGGCCTTTCTTTTTAGAAATCAAACAGACGTGAAGTCGGTTAGCGACTATTGATCAAACTCTGACACAATAGATTTTTGGCCCTATTTATACCAGTCCTGAGTTATTTAAAGAATGTTTTTTTAATTAAACTTTTTAATTCAAATTGAATCTTTAATTTTCAGAAATGTTTCCACTTTTGTTATTGGAGATGGAATCGCAAGATAACTGTCCAAAAATAAATTCAAATCAATTTCCAGATTGGAAATAGATTTGATAAAAATGTTAACAGCTAACTGAAATCAATTAGCTTTGTTTTAAATTTTACTTTCATTAACCTTAATTTAAAAATTCCTTTTAAAATCATGAAACAAACTAATGTTCCCAACCCTTTCATTATTCTTGGACAGTCGGTGATTGTATTTTCCATCTTGAATTTTTGTATAATTATATGAAAAATAATTACAAAGTATTAAACATATAATTAAGAAAAAAAAAATACAAAATTATTTACAATTTGTGCTTTTATATTCTAACCCAATACGTTTTTTATTAGTTTATTTATTTGCACTTTTTACCCATGACACTAATTTTTCAGGTTGTTGTTAAGGCAACCAAAATAAAGCAACATATCCATTAATTTTCCAATATGATCTAAAATACTTTTCATATAATACAATTGTACATTCAATTCTCTTAAGCCATGCCACGATTGTAATAACAACAATAATTGATCACTTATTAATTTAAAGAATAATTATAATAATATTAATCTCAGGGTTCTTTGTTTCATGTAAGGAAATGCTCGGCAGTATTGTGTTGTCGCATATGACTGGCATTCTGGTCGGCTATAGGAAACATTTATTTTACTTAAATTCAATGTGTCTTCATCTCTCATATCAACTGCTATATTATTTAAAGAGATGATAATTCTATTCAATAATTACGTATAATTTTGAATAACACAGCTTTTTTTTTTTTTTTTCAGAATCTCAGTCAGAATAATAAAAAGACAAGGGTGCTTTTTGTGTCCTTCCATCATCCATGACAACACAATAATATAACTAAGATTTATTACTTAGACAATTTAACTAAATGGGAATGGAATAATGTGCAACCAAAGTTAATGGTTTGGGAATAAATTCATTTTTTTTTCTTTTTTTTTTTTTTTACCCAAAGGTGAATGTTTAGTCTTAAGTTTTCAACTCCATAAATAATTATCATTAAACTAAAATATAATGACATATTCCGATCTGCTTAACTTTATTTATCTGGTATATTAAGTTTTTAAGAATTTGGAATGATTTCGGACTCAAGAAAAGGTTTTGCAAATATTGTGCAAACACTTATATTTAGCATATAAAAACAAAAAAAATGAATCTACAACAAATTTTAACAAGACTATAATTTATTATTATCACAAAAAAAAATATATGAACATTTATTCAATAATCCCATAGTAATACAAAAATATAAAATATAACTGACATTAATCTGTATACTCTTTTGGTTATGGACTAGAGGTTACTACTTCTCCTGTATGCAATCATATGGATTGATTAACTAAAAGTACATTTCATTACCAATACATTGTTTATTAAATTTTGGTAACCTTGTAGAAGCTTTTATTCAAAATTATTGACTAACTATTTTTTTTTTTAATGATTAATCCAATCTTATGCAATACGCAAAATATTAAATTTATTTCTAATACATTTACTTTATTTATGGTCTTTAATGGGATAACCTATTCTAATTATAGGCCAGTTATCAGAAGTTACACTTACTATCTTACATTTAACTTAATGCTAACTTAAGTTATGATACAAATTTTATTCATACGTATAATTTTAAATATGAGTATTATTTAATTACTAACCAGAATTAAATATTGCATTTGAATATTCCTTCAGTAAATAAGCGTTTTAAATTACGCAATTTTAATTACTTTCTCCATTGATTTACTTGTCAAATACTAGCAATATTTAGCAGCACAATACAGATATTGACCCTAGTTACTAACGCACTATTTATACTAAAGTGGATCTTGAGGAACTAACACCTCCAATATAACCTTTATCTTGCCCGAACTTTCAAAATTAAGCACAATAATCAACACCTTCCATGGTGGAGCTATCTTTATTTTCACATGAGGAATATGGAATAACCACGAAGGTCTGTAGAGTAATCTACTACATTAAAATATTTTGGTGGTTTCTTGCCTCTTACTTGGGCATACAACGAACACACACCAAATACAATCCTCTCCTGGGATTTAAACGAATGAAGCATACTAAATGCTAGATAAATTCTTGATCGTCCTATCTATGAGAATCGATCACTTGGGCTATAAACATACCCGAACATTATATTTAAAATCTTCCTCTCATGGAAAACAAAGCTTTTAGGGAGATCATTTTTCATCCCACAAAATAAATACATTATAATTATTACCTATGCGAATATTAAGCATATACCAATGCTATATCTGGGCAGGATAAGTAAATACACTGATTATAATAAACTTATGTTACCGTGTATACTTTGATCAACATCTGAAATCAATGGACATCATAGAATAAAAGTATAATAATTTTAATTTTAATAAAGGAACATTCAAAAATAGTTGGTAGCATACTATCTTAAACTAAATAAAGTGGATGTGTTATTTAAGAATAATTAGGAATAAATTCCTCAATTAATACAGTATAAATTCGTTTCAAAACTTTAACAAGAAATATTTTGTTATAGCATTTTTTTTTTTTTTGTTACTTCTGATAATTTTCAATATTTATTTTACCCCTTAAATATCTAAATATTTTTCTTTTACGTATCTAACATACAAAATTTCTACCTACAATTGTATGTAATAATTAAAACATATTTTATAGATTTTTTTCTTTCGTGTTAAATATCAACTTAACCTATAATAATTATATTAAAACATACCTTTGTCATTACAAGGCTATTAAATATCACTTGACCATACAGACTTTAACCTATGTGATATAACAAAAAAATACATATCATTTATAACTTAGTTTTAAACAATCATTAATTAACAAGTGCATACTCTCTCATTAGAGAATGTTTTTCTGTTGAGCAATTGGTCCAGGTGAAGAGCTTTATCCAGTCGTATTTCATGAAGCAAGTTTAAAAACAATAAACGCATGGTATTATTTCCTTTAAATAAAAGTTTTCTCTTATTTTGTGCGTTTAATAAATTAGGTAAAGAAACATATAGCAGAATTGAAGATTAATTCTTACTTGAATTAAACTACTACAATTTTGGGATCCAAGAAAAAAAAATAGACTTCTAACATAGATGAATATTTGACTATAGACGATAAACATACACAATTTTTTTTTTTATTGACGATACGTATACTTATTAGCTAGCTTACTTATGGATGAAAATGCGCAATTTTCCGAGAGATTATTATGATAATAACTGCAGTCAATTTACGTGTACATGAAGTTTTAATAATTCCAACTGATGTATAATATAATATATCATTTATTTTTATCATTAAGTCACTAAGATATTTGGTTTTGTTCATACTTTAGGAATTATAAATTTTTTTTTAACGGTAACTTCTCCGTAAGAATGCCCCTATATAACTTTTCCTATATTTACTCTGAGAAAGTTTATATTTTTTATATTTTTTTTTTTTAAAAAATATACAGGTGCATAATTTAATCTTATTTATCATTATTATTATTTCCAGACAATTCTTGGTGAATAAAACATATTTTAACGTATGTAACTACATTACTTGTAAAGGCAGACAATATTGAGAAAGAGCGCGAAAATGTTTCTAGTTGATTTTCCTTGGTTTCAAAATATTTCTTTCAATTAATATTTTTTTTTTCTTTCTATACCAAGAAAATATCAATAAATGACATAAAGTTAATAAATAATTAATTTTTTCTTGGAAATCGCTTCTTTTCCTTAATTTAGATATAATATAATTTTTCGTGACTCTTTTAGTTACATCTGTCATTTTTGAACTTTAGCACGAGACAATAAACTTTTAAGTATAAAAGGTCTTTAAATAGGTAGATGGCAAAGAAAATCAGGATATCTTATCAAAAAAATTTAGCCACACATTATATTATTAAAATTTTACTTTGATTACATTTATTTCTGCAAAATAAAATGAAAAAAATTGAGTTACCAAATTTCAGCACTGTTCCTTCCTTGAAAACTAAAAGCAGACTATTTTTTTTAAAAAAAAATGATCTTGATTATGAAATTGGTTGTTTCGTTTTTTTTTTTTTTTTTACTTTAGCGACCTCTTCCAGAAAAATAATCATTTGATTATAACATAAACAAAAGAAAGGAAAAACCTATTACAATCATATAGTTTTAGTATTATTTACCTAGATTACAAAGTAATTTGACAATATAAAAAAAAATAATAATAAATACATTAAATTAACAATCAGTGATGTATAATTCTTTAAACATTATTTTTTTTTTTTTTTTTTTTTTTTTACAAAAAGAAATTACCAGAAGTTATTGTGCTTTATGATAAGACACTCATCCACTCCCCCCTCTACCCATCCAAAATCAATTACTGTTTATTTTTTATACCATATTAATTTGCTCTAATTATTAATATCTCAATTAAATTATTCATGTTCTCTCTTTAAAATGACATTGAGTTATTAAATCTATTAGTTATTCACCCAAAACATGCCAAAGTGAGTGAATAGCATACTTTATTAATCAATTATTACTATTGTTATTTTATCTTTTTATTTCTTTAAAGAATAGCATTGTTTTCCTGCAGAAATAATGCCAAGTAAACCAAGTGTCAATAACACTAGGTTACAATATATATATAAAAGCTCCCTTAATATATGTATATATCTGAGTTGCATCTAGAGATATCAATATCAAAATAATTAAAGAATTTTTATTTAAAATTTATGTTTATAACTTTTATAGACACTTCTCAGAAACATACATATAGTTTATATACATGTGACAAAAAAAAAGCAGGATGAAACATGGGTTGTGGTAGAACAGTGAAACTCGATCTTAAACTAAGGTCGACTGTTTCAATATGTGGATATATATCCACTCAATTTATATAATAGATTAATTTTGTAATATGATTGCATAAATATCATGTAATAGATCATGTTGGATATCCATTTGTTTGTCTGTCTTTCATGTATTGATATAGATGTCACTGTATTACTTTAAATCACATCACATCAGTATTCTGGAGACATTGAAAAGGGCAAAAAACATAATTTGCCAGAAAAGGCTTTTTTATGATAATTATATACTTTGTATAGTCTTTGTTGTTTGTAGATTACTTGAAGTGCAACATAAAAAAGGAATTCTGTTTCTGATTCTTTTTCTGTATAATTTTATGAAAATATTAAAATACATATTTTATTTTAATATTTCAACTTTTTTTAAAAAAAATTTAAACATAAAATGAAATTATCATTTTTACAAAAGAATTCAAAATGATTTGGAAAATAATTTTAATGTTGTAATTACTATTAAATTTTTAGGATAAATTACAGTGAAAGTATAATATATGCTGCATCATTATACATTACATCAATTGTATGTTATACAAAAACAAAACAAAAACATTAAAGTTCAGAAATCAATAAATTTTATATGGAAGTTACTATTTTTCCATCTCAGAATGCTGTATGTGATCATCTTTTTTTTTTTTAGCTTATATTGACAGCATCTACATTCATTCTTGTGTAATAAAATGTTTTCTAAATATAAAGCTAATTTTTTTTTATAATATTTAAGAAAATTTGCAAAGTATCTTTGTTAAATAATACAATGATAGTTATCAATTTTTATTAGACAGCTTAAAGTTTGAAAACTTGAACCAAAAATATAAAATCACTAATGGCAAGAAGGGGTGACTGTATAGATTCTGAAGTCAGTATGAACTTGAAAACATCAAAATAATTAGAGACTATAGTTTGTTGGAAATAAGACTTCTATTATGTATTCTTAGTAAAAATGTTATTGAAGAAAAATAATAATGACCAGAGTAAACTCAATTGCAATGAAAGTTTAACATTGCGATATTCGTTTTATTTTAAAAAATAAAGAGATCATAAGTTTTTTGTTAATTTTTATTTTTTGAGTGAATACATGCACACAGTCAATACATTAACAACATTATTTCTTTAAAATTTTGTTTATATTATAATCTTAGTTTATATATGCATATCATATGCAATAAAAAGCATCTGTGCATGTTGAAACATGCAATAAATGTGCAGTTCAGTAAACAATAGATAATTAAAGCATCAATAAAATGTGAACTGGAACATAATATATGAATATTATAATTCCACTGTATTTTTAATCGTAGATATCATAAAATAAAACTTTTTATTTTAGACATCTGTGTACTTATATCTATTATCTATCATTAGTAGCAGTGGCCATTTAATCATTCCAACAAAAAGATAAACCAAAAACTACTGAAACTGAGTGTTGTATGACTATACAAACTAATCTGTGAATCAAAAATTCATTCATATAGAACATGTTGGTCAATTTTTTGTTTATGTCATATTTTATGATACTGTTTTTTAATTTTTTGAGCAGAACACTTTTCTGAAATAGTTCAATACTATGTATAATTATAGCTCTCCAAAATATTTCATTCTCTGCCATGTCTTCCCAATGGAAACAATCAATATTGCATTTTTTTATAATGTCTTTTTGATAATCCTTATAAATGGGGTCTATCTCTTCCTTGAAAACCATGCTCAAATTTACCATAAAATATTCTTTTAAAGTCTTATATTAACCATTCACTTTGCATGTTCAATATAATTGTGTGATTTTACAATAGTGGATTCTATAATAGCACATCTAGCAAGAATAATATCAGTTTTATGATCTCACCATTGTAATTTTAATATTTTACAGAACATTCTTAAACAAAACTTTTTTAATGCCTTTACATTGCATTTCCATGCGATAAATTAGATAAAATAACTTTATATATCACTACTTTAATTACTGTAATTATTGTTCTCCGATGTTTTAATTTGTTAAAAGGAGCAGCAGCATATTAGTCTGTGCCTCGTCCCAACATCCATGTTTTTCTATTTATAAAACTACTAAGATATTTAAATTGGTTTATATTCTTAAAATGATAATCAGCCAAGATAAACATTTCTGAAGATTTTTTCATAAATTATTAAACCCCAAATCACATTAAAATCCTTAAATATATTCTGTAAGTCATATTTTGAATTGGCAAAAACAGAGCAATGTTCATATATATGTAATAGACATTTGCTCTTTGGTATCAAAAATGATAAACAAACTTAACAGAACTACAAATATATAACTAAGTATATATATATTAGTGTATCTGTGTGTATATATATAATTTCAAGTCTGATCAATGAACCAATGCTACCAATACTTTAGTAACCATTTACTATACTTCATTAGAATGCATTGATAGAGCAATCTAGCAAAGTAAAAAAGCTGAAATATTTATTGACAGCTTAGGTCAGACTGGAAATTACATATAAAGATAGAAAATGGTGTATTTATTATATATATATATATTATGATGGTTAATAAGGGTAATAGAGAAAATGATGTATTTATTATATATATTACGATGGTTAATAGAGAATACAGGGAAGTGGAATATGGTTTACATGCAGATTCTTATATGTATTAAAGGATGATGCATAAAGACATGGATATAGTGTGGAGGCAAAGAATATATTTTATTGCATCCAAACAGTTAATTCAAATAATCATTGCATTTGTGATGATGAAATTCAAATTTAGCTAAAATAATATAAAGTAAATCTAAAATATACCTTATGTCATGTAAATATTCTTTAAATATATATTTATAAAAACAGTATATTCCTGAATTAATATAAGTTTCACCTATTTTTCCCTATAGTTCCATCTGTACCTGATTTAAACCCTCTATGAGTACATGTATATAAGCATCAACACAGTTATATATGTATCATCACACATATATATGTGAGTAAACAACTGTAATATCGCTGGTTTACATAGATATTACAGCACGTATATTTTATTTAAAATTTAAATCTTTTAAATTATAGATTTTATTTTGTTAAAAAAAGTCAATTTGTTATATATATTAGAAATCACATGTATATGTATGAAATTCACATTCACCATGATACATATATAATGAAAATGTTATTTAAAGATTTTCTAATAATTCTAAATTAAAGTTGTAGTAAATAAGAATCTCACCACCGCACACTTGGATCAATATAGCACGTAAGCATAATTTTAAATCTTATTTTTACAATAATATTTTTCCAAAATGTATTTTATGAATAACAAAATCAACTGAGTTGGAACTATTGTGAAGTCTGTAGGGAATGGAGATGCCTAAGTTAAATTAAAAATACCTGCTTTAAAATTTAAACAAAAGTTTAATCAATTTTGTAAATTAAAAAGAGATAGTAAACAATTGCTAATGGATTTACCAGCTGTAAATTCAAGTTGTTGACAAAATAATATAGGATTTCAAAATCATATAAATACCCTCTATTTAGACACTCTTAATCTTGCTCTGTAAATTTAACATGCGTTGATATCAGAATCCATGCATGTTTGTACTTTGAAATGACGGAGGCCATAGATTTGCAGTTTTTCCTGTGGGAAGATGATCTCAAACCCCATCCTACATGCTGAAATGGCATGTAACCATCATCACTGAGATGGGATATTTCCAGCCGCAGCCTATTTAAAAAAAAACAACCAAGAGCATGCAACCTATCCAGAGAAGAGTGCCACTATGCCTACCATCCAAGCTGCAACAGAAAATGTTGGTAATATTTTATTCAAAAGCTGCAGCTCATAACTGATCTTTAAACCTTTAACTTTAATATTTATAACTAGCTAATATGATGTAATTAAACATTCATCTTATATTCTTTAAAGTCCATTTAAAATAACATAATCAAATCTGTATAAAACTTGCCTGAATTTATTTCTATAAATATAATTTATTTCTCTAAATTAAATTAGCTGTAATCAATTATTTACTTGTTTTAAAACTGCAATTATGCCTATAATTATTATTCTAATTATTTTATTCCCATTTATTTTATATATGTTATGATATGCCAAGTATTTCAAGACAGCAAACACTATAATTTTAGGGGAGATAATTTTTAATATCGGCATTTTAATATTTTAAGAATGCTATTTATCAAAATCCTATTGTGTTAGATAACAACCGATTGCTCTGCAGTTGTTATTATCATTGATTTATATTTCTTATGGTTTGGATAGTCAGTTATTATAACTTGACTTTTTTGATATCTATTAGTTGTGATATGCTAGCTAGAGATGACATTAAAAGTATATTTGTTAATGATTATTAATGCCTGCCAAATATACTTTTCTTCTTAATTAGGATTATGAATATGCAGATTCACTATTTTAACTTAAATTAATAATTTTAGCTCTTTGAGTTAGCCTAATTATAATGCTAGTTTAAGAACTGGGTTGTTAATTTAGCAGATAGAAGCTATCTGTTTAGGCACAATTAATTTTATATATACATATTTGTATTTCACTTATGCATTGAGTGTATATACTAAGTATACTTGTATACAATGTCTAGCTATCTTTTTGATGGGTTTGCAGTGGAGGCCGCTCACATTCACCTTAGTTCTGGGTATGGCTAATCTTTTAGAACTGGAACAAGGGTCCAGACTATCTTTAAAGCCTATCTGCATTCCTGAACTTATATGTTCATATTAATGGTAGCAAGCTGTCCGGTCCTAGGGCACCAAGCATTTGATGCTGAAGCCTGTGAATAATTACTTACTCACACCGCGTCATTATTTGTTTTATTTAGCACCATAGTATATATATATACAAATCTAAAAATGATCAGTTCTTTCCCCCTTGTTAATTAACTTTTCAGCATTAGAGTAAAACCCTGATCTTGGCTTCCAGGGTGAATTTGCACTATTTGAGCTTATTAAGTCACTCACACATTAATATATATAACAGCTAACTTAGTGCTGTACGTAGTAATCATCTCGGTTAGATTATTAACTTGGAACATTAGCAAAACAAGAAAAGGTTTGGCATATTAGAATATTATTGGCATGATTTTAATAACCACACAAACATACACGTACATCTATTTTATATGTTAAAGGTGAGATTGCTTTACTAATTTAGTCTCATCTACTATGTAACACCAGCGTGTGTAAATTCCATATAATTAATCTATATCACTAATGTCATTTTATTTTCATTGATCATTTAATTGTTTTAATAAACTGATTTAAATTTGTTTCATGTCTGTTTGCTTGCAATCCAACCCCAATTCCTTAATAATTTTTATATGTTGAATATGCATTATTCTAGTTAAGTTAATTAGCGTGTTAAGTAGTTTATTTTAACCCTTTTAGTTAATTTGTTAATTTGCCTTGAGTCTCATGTTTCTCCCTGTTCAGAGCTGGCTCGCTGAAGAAATAGACCGAGTATAACCTCAGAAATGTCATTCATAAGGTGTTAAGTCACTGAGTACTGATAAATGAGTTGAAGCTTGGTCGGATTTGGGATCTCATTACCTCATTTCAGTCAGCTTTGGTGTACTTTGCTTGGACTCTGGATTTTATTACATGAATGTAAAAATCTGACCATTACAATATATAAAATCTTTTATGCAAATATTATATCTTCTTAATGTATGTACATATTTAATATATATATATAATGAATTTCATTTGGGTGACATGACTAAATAAAATACTCCATTTTCATTATATCTCCATTTCAATAAATATCTAAATAGAATATATCTCAGGGTTCAAAATACATCTGGGTATGACCAAATAAATATGTCTGGATGTGACCAAATATGTGATAAGTAAATAAATATAATTTTTATTAAATAATAATAAAAAAACAATAGTCAAATTTAATAAATAACAATTTTAATTAAATTTATTTACATCTATTAAAAAAAAACATTTTATTTTACAATTCATTAAGTTTATATTAATAATTTTTATCAGTCACTCATTAGACTAGGAATTATCCAATAATGAATAATATTTCATTACACCACTCTCATGCAAGGTAGAGAATATTTTCTATCCACTTGTGGAGTGATGTAATCATAAACATATGATCAATGACATTTGAAAAAGATCTGATTCCCAATATGCGTATTTGGCCCAGACCATAATCTCTTACACATATCTTTATCATTGTTTAATATATATATATATATAGCAAATTATTACAGTTTAATTGTAATTAATAACATGCAGATGTGTTGCGGTGAAACTTTTTTATATAATAATTTCTGTAGGCTTTCAATATCATAATTTCTGTAGACTAAGCGCTTTCAGAGTTTTGTTACTCCATAATCATAGTCTCTTAGATTATTAACGTCATTATATGCAAATGTATGCAAAACTATTTCCTATATTATCCATTTTCTGGAAATGGCAAAACAAGTATCTTTTTTATTTATATGAGTTGATATCGTTGGTGATAAAACAAACTTCCTTGATTTTTCTTTTGATGTCATTCCTTTCTGTGCATAATATATCAGTTTTAGAGGGTTCAAATCTGTGGTTGAGCTCTTGTTGGTGATCAGCAAATACAGAACTGCCTTTTTTTTTTTTGGTTAATGCTCTTGTATATGTGTATTTATGTTGAGCCAATCTATTGCCAATTGTAACACGAGTTCCACCATAATAAACAGCATCATACCCCATTTGAGGGTACACAATTCTATATTACAATATTGAAAGCCTACAGAAATTATTATATAAAAAAGTTTCACCGCAACGCATCAGCATGTTATTAATTACCAAAATAAAATAGTTATTACAGTTTAATTGATAAGTGTCAAACATGCAGTCTTCACAATTTTAGCAAAATCACTTATTGAAAGTATGTTAATAATTTTTATTAGTCATTCATTAGACTAGAGATTCCCAATAATGAATAATATTTCTGTAGTGTAATATTTATTACATCACTCTCGCGCAAGGTAGGGAATGTTTTATATCTACTTTTAACACCTTGTAGAGGATGTAATCATAAACATATCCAGAGACATGTGTAAATGCTAGGAGGTTGTGCCTTATAATCCTTATCCTATGCTTCCCCATCCAGTATCCCTAGATTAGTTTGGCTTTCATCAGTGAAGAACCTGAGAGTACACCTGAATCTCTGAACCTAATGCATTTCTCCAACACCCACCTTTTACCTTATTGGCTAACTATAATGCTATTAGCCAAAATTGAAAAACAGTATTTTCAATCCAAGTAAATTCATTTATATAATGATACAGATCTGAATCTAGCTCAGTATTTATAAGTTTTGGTATGCTTAGTTTTTTAATAACTATAGTCACCATTATCCTTGGATTGGTATTGTACCGGTCGAAAAACACACATCGATCCAACAAACCCCTGAATGCAGGTAATGTACCTCGAGTCCGACCATGTACAAGATAGATAAATCAGGTACATCGTGAATTCTGCCCTATTTACCTATATCCCCAGGTCAAAGATCTAATCAATGGCCTTTCTCGACGATACGATCGAATTCCTTTATTTTCACTGTGCCGGCAGCTGGGTCTTAAAGCATGAGATTCGATTTTATTACATTTAAATGAGAACTTGGGTGATTGGTTGATAGGTATATTTAAAAATCAAATTTTATTTCATATAAAAGTAAAATAAAATGATTCGAGAACACTGGAAGTTTGTTTTAGTTATATATATATATTTAAAATCATTAGACATTCTACATTAATTATTTTACATTAGTTTAAACTCAAGCTCAAAAAAAAAAAAAAATTACAATCTTTAAATTAACTTCATAATTATATGATTTCATGACGAATTTATTTATATTAGCGGTCAGCATTGACATTATTGAGTTTGCACAATTTATTTTATGAAGTTTATACATCTTTACTTTTATTTACATTTATTCTCTTTTTTTTTAAAAATAGCAAAAATTACTTCATAATTAAATGACCATGGACTTCAAAATTCCCCGTGCACATTTATTACAAGCTTATAATATAGCGATAGGTTTAAACATCTGCCTAACGCACATATATAAGAATGACTTAAAAAAACATTTCTATTGGAAAAGATATTAATTAAATAGACGATTGTAGTAAGACTAATTTGACGTCTTACTCCATTAACATATATATAAAAAAAGATTTTTATTTATCTTTATAAAATTAATAATTTGGATTTTCAACAACTAATGTTTTATGACATTAGTGGACCTTGCTGGTATAGCTTATAAATAACTTTAAAACTGTAAGCGATTATAATTAAAAAAATCTATCAGTTAATTATCAAAGCAAACAAGTCACTTTAGTTGAACTTACAACTAAAATCATACCTATAATGAAATATACCGTGAATCAGCCAAAACCAAATGATTTTAACTAATTACACAAACGAACAAAACAGTCGATTACTCAGGTCGAAGATCCTTTCGGTAGAATCATCTCCCTATGGCTTACGTATTAGATAGGCAAAATAAAAGCAAAATAATGTCGGGTTAATAAATATACGAATGCAAAATGGAGAGAAGAAACGTAAGTAAGAAAATACGAGCCGGATTACGGACACTCGTATGTCTATTCCAACGAAGAATAAAAGGAAAATCGATACGTCCACGTGTCGTGTCCATGTATCGATAGGAGATAGGAATTACAGAAAGTCCTCAAATTCGCCTCTACGAATTCTGCTGACAAACCAACTCTATCTCAAACACGCTGTCCGTTTCACAGGCGTATGCAAAGAACGGAAGCTAACTCCAAATCACAAAATCTATGACCGTTTTAGGTCTGTTCATGAGACTCCAAGCATTCTTTATTAACCCGAGATCTTATAATTATTAAATAGGAACGAATTATAATTAAATAGCCTTAAAATGATCTAATATTGCATAGAGAACAACCTGCGTAAACAACTACTTTATATAAATATTTAACATACAAAAAAAAAAAACATACTTATAGAAATAAGGGAATTTAATTCTCGAAAAAATCCCCCCTTCCCTCTTTCCTAACTTAAAAAAAATGCATGATAATTAACTGACGCTATCCAGCGGCGCTGTTACTAGGTCAAAAATCCATAGCATATTTTAGTTTGAAATATATATATATTAGACATAACTTCACTTGCGAAATAAAATAGATCAAAATTATTTTATTTTAAAATTAAATTGTTCTTTCCCGAAATCCCTCTAATAAAACATAGTTTGCTCTCATAGCAAAATTGCCCCCGCGAGTGAAGCTTGTCGAAATAAAAAAAAAAAAATCAAAGCATGAAATAATCTCATGCTAAAATTAATATAAAACAAATAAATTCATATTCAATTAAAATATTAAAAAATTATTGTGAGCTTGAGTTATCAAAAGGAAAAACATTATAAATAATTTAAAAGAACAGGTTAAAGAGACAGTTAAAAAAAAAAGAGTCTTAATAAAAATTAACTTTTGACATTTTAAAGCTTTACAAAATTATATTTACATTCTAATAATACTTTGGTCAAATCTGGATGACTACCTTGGTGCTCCCCGGGACGAGTTCTTCGGGCAAACATTGATGGCTTATGGCAGTTGATGGCATGTTCTGGCAGCAGCATAACGGAAGATTTCGGGTCTCAGGAGGGAAAGAGCAGCGATTACCCTGTTTTACTCCTCGATCATCATAGCGTGCTTTCTATGACTCTGTCTAGTTCTGGTCACTCTCTATCTAAAAAGGCCACTCTCTATTTATTACTTCCTGCTGCCTCAGGTGATCTTTTAGAAAACCATAGCAATTGTTTTTATTCTAATTTTAGAAAGTTTGTACCTCGATAAGGATTAATATATTTCAATCTAATTTTATATTAGTTTTTACTTTAGATAACAATGTAGAATCTCCACTAATTAATGAATAGAGATTCCACAGTGAATGGATTTTGGTAATTTATCTATTCTTTTAATTTAAACATTTATTTTAAACTTCTTATCGAGGTACAAATCTTTTCACAAAGGCCATCTTGAATTCTTGAACTAAAAATAAAGCATTTTAAACATATACAGTATGTCTAAAATATATAAAAAAAAATTCAAAGTTAATTATTTGAATTTTTTTCTTTTAATAATAAAATAGAATAAGTGTTAGTACAATTATGATCCAAAATAAATTATAGGATTTATTCAGATAGTTAAAAATGTTTAAAAAAAGTTTTTTTTAGAATAATAAAAAAAGAAAATGTTAGTAAATAAATAATTAGGTGGGTCAGACCGTGAAATGGCAAATCTGAATCAGATTTACCATTTCAGTATTAAACAATTAATTCATCACAATCACCTTTTCTTATGCTTACACAAGCTGTTAAAACAGTAACAAATTTTTCCACACAATAATGCCATTCAGTGCACCTGTATCTTTGGATCTAATGCACTTCACACATCTTTTACCATTTTGATTAATTATAAAGCTATTTACCTAAGCTAATTCATTTATATAGTGATACAGATGTGAATCCAATTCAATATCTATAAATTTTGGTGTCTAGAAACTAATCTGGGGATAATGATAGGTAGGAACTGGACAGAGATTGTAATGCAGAAACTTCTAATTGATTATTAGTCTTGCACTAAGTGGCATTATATCACGATAAAATTCTCTACTGTTTTAACAGCTAATGTGAGCATAAGACAAGATGATCAGTAATGTTTTAATATCAATAATAGCCAAAGGGTAATGGTGATTATGTATGTTAAAAAAACAGATACCAAAATATATAGATTCTGAGCTGGATTCAGATCTATATCACCATATAAGCGAATTAGCTTGGAAAACATTATTGTATTTTCAGTTTGCACTAATAGCTTTATAGTTAATCTAAAAGGTGAGAGCTGAAAGGGTGCATTAGATGCCAAGATCCAGGTGCACTGCTTCAAGACTAAAGCTTGTGCTGTGTGACTCTATTATGTGGGGAAAATGGCTACTGTTTTAAAAATGAATCTTCAACAACAATAAAAAATCCAGTATGCCAACTAACTAGTTAACTATTTAAAAACAAAAAACCATAAACTAAACTAGTAAATAAATATTGTAATATTATACAACTGAGGAAAAATAAATAAAAATATGCATGTTTTCTAAAGAATAACTAATTAAAATTAGTTTTAATTAACGATTCTTTAGAAAATGCGTGCAATTCATTATTTACTTTCCTCTGTTAGATTAACATTATAGTATATTTATTAATAAAAATTGTTAAGGATTTCATGCATTAAGTTTTTAGACAATTGGAAAGCTAAATTAAAAATAAGCAATCAAAACTACAAAATATTTGCTTCACTATATATAAATTAAAACAATAAAAATACTTCATTACATTTTATAATTATTAGCTAAAATTAAAATTCGAAAAATCCAAACAGATTGTACATATATATAATGCAGCATTACGTGCGATACGCTTGTACATTTGTTGGCTCTGAACTTCTCAACAAACCCTCGGAAAATTTTTATTCCCTCGGATATTTCTACCAAAGTAAATATATATTTTCGATTAAAATATAGATGGTTGTAAAGAATTGTTTTTGTCACATTAAATTATTTTAAAGTAAATTTATATATATTTAAACTTTTTTAGATTATACAAATATAAATAAAACAATATTTCCAAATATAGTCTGCTGATATGTTTTTAAATTAAATATCCGGCCGCCATTCTAACGTTTGCTGATGTAGTTCCTGGAATTTAAAATGAAAAAATACCCAACGCGTGGCTATGTTGACGTAGGATACGCTCAGTTGAAAATATTATTATATTTATGAATGCAAGTAAATATTTATTATTTTTTAATGTATATTTTCAATTAATGTCATTCTAAATACTGTATAATTGTGACTTATCAATTTTAGTAGTGAGTATTTCGATGATAACGTTATGTATTCTTTTAATTAAGCCCTTTATCTAGATGTATGAGTTTTTTATTCGTTTATTGATGTTTACTTTTACAAATTTATTATGTGCATATTGTTTATTTCCAGTGAAATCTCTGAATATCAGCCGTGTATAATTAATCAGAATGAGATTTTAAAATTAACTGTGATTGTTTGGCTTTCGAATTACGTTTCAAATATTGGTACTATAACCCTCCACCCCCCACCCCATCGACACAATATGTGTTGAAAATTTTTTTTAATTATTCTTTAACCACAGGTATTTTTTTTTTTTTATCGTGCATATTGTCTTTTGATAGCATGAATATAAAATATTCCCAAATATCAACATATTGCATTGGTTTATTAGTTGTTATTTCGTATTGCATTGTTTATTAGTTGTTGTTTTTTTTTAAAAAAGGTATTTACTTGGTTAATACAAAAAAAAAAAAAAAATGGAGAGAAAAATTCATTATTTGTAAAGGAAGCGTTAATATTTCTAATTTTCAAAATATATATTTAAAATTTTTTGATATAGGAGCAGTTAAAATATCTTAACCAGCATTTTGAATAATAGTGCCCTTATGGCATAAATGGTAGTGCACCAGCCTGACAATCTTAGTATTATGAAATTAACGCTCTAAAATTTAAAATTTTTCGAAAACCTTTCTTTCAATAGATGAACCATTGCCAAGCTAGCTAACCAATCAGTAATAGCTGTCTGGGTATTTTAATCAGAAAGTTAAAAACAACTACCGAAATCAACAGCATTCTGCACTTATTCCTCTTTTGAGGGCGTGGGGGGGGGGTGTTATGGAGATGACTATGCATAGTTTAATTAAATGTTTGATTGCAATACATGTATGATTTTTCTTTAACTAGAAAAAATTGAGAATTTACAATATTAAAAAAAGTATTAGTGTATTATTAATGGAAACTATCTAGTTGTCATTTTGCACTTTATTAATTTTACCAAGAGATCTTTTAGAAAGCTTCCAGCTTTTCAACTATCTTAGGAAACAACTGAATTTGTTCTGAAATCACTATTATTGAAGAATTAGAATAATTTTTCGATAAATTGAATATTTTCAAATTGAAATTATGGTTATTATATCCTAGATTAAAGCAACTGTAGGGAAAAAAATAAAAAATTGTCATTCACAAATAAAAAAAAATTTTCTCTGTCTTATCTCTATTTACAAATTAAATGGTAATGTTAATTTTCATTGAGATGACACTTTATCCTCGTATTTAATATAGCTGATTGTTATAGTATGGTACAAATGAGAAGGGATTATTATATCTAAATAAAATTACAGTCTGATACTGCGCTAGTAAAATTAATTGATTATTACATATTTTAACATCTAATATTAGCATGAAGTAAATTTTAATATTTCCGAAGTGTTAATAAGATTATTTAAAAAGTGTATGTAAAGTATTTAAAAAGTGTATGTAAAGTAAAGATTTAATATATATTCATGCTCTCATTCCAAGATCCTCAAGATTGGCTTATATAAGTACATTTAGGTTTGAAAATAAAACGGTCATTATTAATTTCTCAATCTTTATCTTGTGACTGGAATGAAAGTATCCTCACATTTAACATAGCTAATTTTTATAATACAGTGCAAGTGACAAGGGATTATTATCTTCTAAATAAAAATAATCTGACACTGCGCTAGTAAAAGTCATTGATTATTACATAGTTTAACATCTACTAATCTTAGCATAAAATAAATTTTAATATTTCATAAGTATTAATAAGATTATTAAAAGAAATGAATGTAAAGTGAATGATTTAATATATATTCACATTCTCATTTTAATACACTTAAGATTGGCCTAAACAAATGCAAAGTCTTTATCTTATGACTGAAACAAGAGTATTCTTGTATTTAGCATTGCTGATTTTTATAGTATGACATATTTCTAAATAAAATTACAAGCTGACATTGCTACTAAATTCATTGGTTATTAAATATTTCTATTTATAAATGTATTTCATCATCTTTTATTTTTCACAATAGAATAAATGTTTTTCTCAATGGAATAATACTTTTGCAACTTTCCGAAGATGCTGTCTCTTAGTCGTCATTGTTTACATTTATACATTTTATAAATATGTTGTTGTTTTTTTTTTCTTTGCACTCTGGTTTAATTTTTTTTGACAATTGTTTCATTGGACATTTGTGCCATCCAAAGAATTCTAAGCAATCTTTTCTAGCATCACAATTCAAAATTATCTTTTTCCTTCATTTATATATCCAGTATTGGGAAAAATTAATGTATAGACATTTTTTCACTTTTATCTTTAGTAATAATTTTTCTCTTTGAATATTAGAATTAAACAACCAAGAATAGCTTTTATTTATTTTGATTCACTATTAGATGATATCTTTGTTTCTGCATTCACTGTTATAAATTTTAGAATCTATAAAGTAAAAATCATATACTATTTTTAATTGCAATATTTATTTGAAATTTTTTTTTATCTTATGAGCAACCACATAAAATTTATTTTTTAATGATTTTTTCAAAACAGAGTTTTTCACATCTTATTCACTTTGAAATACTATGTGGTGTCATTTCTTATTTGCATGTCATAAATTGTGAGTTTTTTCACTTCTTAACATCATTTTTCTCTATTCTCTGTTGGCATATTGAAAAGTTAGATTAAAAAGATATATTAGACAATATATTGCTGACTAGAATTTTTTTAACATGAAAATTCTATTATTATCTTTATCAATAAAGCAAATCATATATAACATTACATTGCTTTTATAAGCTTGTATTTACAAAAATGTAATACAGAGAGCATACCAATAAGCTCAAACAAGCTCTTATTTGATAAGTGCAGTAAGAGAAAATATTTAAAATCTCTATTCGAACTACTCTTATCCCCAGACCAATTGGTTTCGAGCTTATGGCTCACCTCAGTGAGGAATATTCAGACACTAGATCTAAAATATTAACTCAAAACCCAGCACTTATTTCATTACATAATATTTAAGTAAAAACTCTGAAGTTTTCGGACATGAAAATGTCTTTTACTCCAGCTATCTAACTTAAATAGCTATATGGGATTGAACCAAATTCAAATCTACCATATATTAATAGCTTCAGCATAGCCAAAGCCATAAATGTAAAATTATAATTATCAATAAAGCAAGTTATATATAACGTGACATTGCTTTTATAAACTTGTATTTACAAAAATGTAATACAGAGAGTATACCAGTAGCTGGGTATATTTTGGATAGAGATTTTAAATATTTTCTCTTACTGCACTTATCAATTAAGAGCTTGTTTGAGCTATTGGTACGCTCTCTGTATTATATTATTATCTTCTATTTTTATTGCTGTTTCTTGATAGTTTTAGAGCTTTTTAATAAGAAGAATAAAGTGCTGTTATTTTTAGTGTTTGAGATACTACAAAATCCTGAGTATCTCTGACTTTTCTAAAAAGAGTTTATTTAACTGATTTTATTCATTTTCATAGTAACTGATAGGTGTTCTGTGAGGTTTAGCACAATGGAAAAGAGATGGATTTGTGATCTAAAGATTTCTGAATCTAAACTCAACCTTTCATTACTCATACTCAAATGTATATATAATATTAATATTATTATATAATATTCAATTGACCAAACACTTTACTACTTTTACAATGCTTTATTATCCACCCTTTTCCTGCACTTTACAGTTTCGATTGCCCCAGCAATCTTCTTCAGAACATTATATCTTCTAATCTCAATTGTTACAATCAAAATTAGGAATATGACTCTCAATCTTTTCCAGTTTTTTATTCCGATTTGCTAACTCTTAGTTGTAATAACTTATAACATTTTCTTTCCAGCTTTTAAAAATAATTCATTTGGAATCTATCCATATTTCTTTTAAATATTTTAATAAAATAATATCTTTTTATTTAATTTCGGAAAATTTTCATAGATACATTGTTTACATTTTTTACATCTTTTCAGATATGTGTTTTTTTTTTTATATATACACATTTATTATTACATATGAAGGTATTTTCTTATATTTACACAATTTTCTATATAAATTAGATGATGCAAACATCATACAAATGAATGAATTTAATTCATATTTGTTCGTTAGAATTATTAATGTTGATAATATTCTAATTGTACTAGTATGGATATCATTAATGTACATACAAAGTAAAAAGAGTTTAGTTTTATGTTATAATGTATATATAGATGCACACTAGGAGAGAGTATATAAAATTCACTGTTGTATTGTAATAGAATAGCTTTGGTTTTTTTTTTTATAAATAAGAATTTTAAATAATTTTTATAAATATTTAAATAATAAAATTTATTTTTGTTTGTTTTGCTGTTTTGAGAATAATTTTTTAATGAATTGATAATTTCTGCCCATCTTTATCTCACCTAGAAATCATGAATTTTACTTTTGTTATAAATTTGAGGTACATATTAATTTTTAAAAAAATTAAAATACTTGCTCTACTTTTGAAATTGATAGAATTGGTGACATAAAAATCAGTTTGCATCATCTGCATATCTTTTTTAAGGCAGTTATCCATTGAGTTTGATGAATAGTTGATGTAATAAAAAATAGAAAGTGTTGGAGCATAAAACATCTTTTATAAAATTACTAAAAGGAATTCCTATTATGTTTTATGATTGATAATTCTGACCAGACTATTTGTACATAATATAAGTTTCTTATATTATTAGTCATATTGATATTTTTAATCTCAGATATTTTGACTATAAGACATGAAGTGATATCATTATTAGTTAATTTTTATTAAAAGTTTTTTTAAATCTTTCAATATTTTTATGATGAGAAATAAATTTTCTATTAGTCTTTTTTCTGTTGAAAATGATTACTTTTTTTTCCCAATAAATTTTAACATCTTATCGAAATAACTTCTAAAATATTGTTTTATTGAAAAAAAAATCAAAATATAATCAATAATATAATAATGTAAAGATGTATATTGTTTGTAAATGTGCAGGATTTGGAAATAGTAGGAATACTTGTTGTAAGACACTATTTTCTTTAATAAGTATTGTTTGCATTTGAAGTTATAAATATAGAACCTGTTATCTGATCAAAATTATGGGGACTTTTTTTTTATTGACATTAGATTTTTTTATTTTTTTAAGCATGTGTTAATATTTATGAAAGTAAAAATTTTTATTTAATTTTGTATTCACATTTAAAATAAACAACAAAAATATACACTAAGTAAAGAAACAAAAACATATTTAAGCATGGCTAAGTTATAGTATTCAAAGGATAATGGATTAAACACATTTTAGTTGAAAATTGCATATATATTGAGATGCTTGACTTATCTCAAAATTTAATTTGTATATCAGTTGGCTAAGCAAACTTAATTTAATTTAAGTTTTTTTATTTTATTTAAGTTGTGTTTCAGTGAGTACAGTATTATGTATACATGCGCACAACCTAATGGTAATAAGATTTTTAAATTAACTGTATATTTTAATGTAATATTTTTTTTTTTTTAAAAAAAAAACTTTGTAACAAATTTTACTATTTTTCTACTAAAATTTTTTATAGTTTTGAGATAATATTTAGTCTGTAAAATTTTTTCTTTACCCATTCTAATCCCTTTTATTAATTAAGAAGAGTTTAACAAAAAAATATGATTTCATTTCCATTAAGCATTGTTGTCTGTAAAATATTTTAATTAAGGTAATTAATCTGGAATTAATGTAAAAATGCTGGCTTATCTAAGTAGAAATTTCAATCACTGGTTTGCTGATTGAGATTTTTTAAATTCCTGAGTGGGACAAACAATAAGCGGTGGAGCTATGCTAACTAAAAGTTATTTGTTCATTCTATTCTATTCTGCTAACATCATTTGAGATTTATTTTGCTTGCATTTTGATTCTATCGTGTTATCTGTGCCGTCTAAAATGAACTTCTGGCTCACTCATGTTGTATCAAAAGTCATTTGAAGCTATGGCACCCAAAGGATGAACTTCCTTTTAGCATGAATCTTTAGCTATCATATACTAAATTTACCTGCCATCTGGCCTCATGAAGCAGTCAATTTCCAGAACTTGTTAGAGCAAAACATTTCTCAACAACAGAAGGAACAAAAGAAGACCCCATAAAAGTATATCAATCTGCTAAGAATACATACTCATTTGATCAATCTGTACAGAAAGTAAAAGCTCTCCACCCCACATCACTATGGATTAACAGTAAAATCTTTTCATAAACTATTTTATATATATATATTGGTAAGCCAGTGATCTAAGAATGGTATGTCAATTGTGTTTCATTTATATTTTATACTCATATATTTCTTAAGATATAACTTGTTTATATTTCAATTTTATTAATTTTGCCTTTTTATATAGGCCATAGATTATAAATATTCTGGTTTCAAACCTTTAATGTCTTTGACAGTTGATAAATCATTTAATTAATAAACACTATCGTTTTTTTTTATTGGTTAATTTTTTTTTATTCTTAAAAATTAACAGAATTATTTTAAAAAATCTTATAACAGATTTTTCCTCTTCAATTTTATCATTGTTTTCTGAGTAAAAATAAGAGTTCTTGTAAGTTTTAAAAAGAAACTCTGGATTAATATTTTTATACATGTTTACTTAATAATGTCTCAGAAGTCAACATTTTTTATTTTATTTGATATACACAGATATATGTATAATGATTTTTTTTATACATGATAAACCATTTAAAGTAAGGGCAGTTTTTTGGGTATGTTTATAACATACATGCCTGAAAGAAACAGATTTTGGCTCACAGTCTTCATAAGTAAGTTAATTCAATTTATAATGTTTTGTCTTATTTTAAATTCAAGTTTATTCTAAGTGAATCTCCAAGTATTTGCAAGTTTCACATAGTGATAACTAACAGAAGAGGAAAACCTCAGTAAAGTCTATTTGCAGTGTAGGTGCAATATTGATAGTGATTACTTTCATCACTTTCATACTGATATCACTTATTGTTCCTCTTTTCACTGTATTCTCTTTTATATTAATACATAAAAAGTTATTACCATACCAGCAATAACATTTAGAGTGAAATTTTTTTTAAACAAAATTTATTTTAAAACATTGTAGTGAAGGGTGATATATGCTGTATTAATATATAATTTTCTTCTTTTTTCTTTATGTATTGATTTCTATATTTACATATGATACCATTTCCAACTTTCTTATACACTTAACAATACTATTTTTACACCAAAACTTTACTCTTACAGTTTCGACTGTTCTGCAGTCATCATCAGAGCTGCAGTATCCAAATATATAATCATTCAATTAATACAGTATATTTATATACATAATTAATAACATATATCTTAGCCTGACCATTATAAATAATCATTTTGCATTATATTATTCTACTCTTAACTAATTTTATTTTCTTATATATAGTATTTTATTATTAAATTATTCTAAAACAATTTTATGATAAGAGGTCACCTATTTATTTGCATTCATTATAAACAGATCATAGTTTTGAGAAGGATAGTATTAAAATGATTAATTATACAAGTAATAGAAGGGATAGGAAAATTAAAGAGGCAATATTGATTAAAAATATAAAACCAAATCTTAATATAGTTTTTGGGGTAAAAACAATAATTTTATGAATAATTATAGTTATTATTAATAATAGTTTGAATATAAAAAGGTTTAAAAAATAAAGTTGAAGAAAATGATGATAGAGGAAGTTGTTAAAAAGTATAAGAATTTTTGAAAATTTGTCAGTTGGTTTTTGGAAATAGGATTATAAAGATGTAAGTATTTAGTAATGTAATAAAAAGGTAGTTTCTAATGTGTAAAAAGTTAATAATTAAATATATAATAAAAATAAGGAAAAAGAAAATATAATTAAAAAGATAATAATAAAATGATAGATTAAATAGTAGAGTTTAAAGATTATAAAATTTTAAAATTATAATAAAATTATTTTAGAATAATTTAATAATAAAATATTGTAAATAAGAAAATAAAATTAGTTAAGAGTAGAATAATAGAATGGAAAATGATTATTTATAATGGTCAAGCTAAGACATATGTTATTGATTATGTATATAAATATAATGTATTAATTGTATGATTATATATTTGGATATTGTAGCTTTGATGATGACTGCAGGAGAATTGAAACTGTAAGAGTAAAGTTTTGGTGTAAAAAATAGTATTGTTAAGTGTATAAGAAAGTTGGAAATGGTATCTGTATTAATATACACTATTTCACTTTCATGCTATCCCCCCCCCCCAATGTAAATAAACAAAAAATAAAAATATTATTCATTTATTAATAATTTTTATCAGTCCCTTATTAGACTAGAGATTATCCAATAATGGATAATATTTCTGTAATGTAATTTTCATTAGACCACTCTCATGCAAAGTATGGATTGATTTCTATCCACCTTTAAGACATTCTGGAGGGATATAATCATAAACATATGACCAAAGATATGTGAAAAAGATCTATGACCTTCTAAGATGCCTATTTTGTACTGAACCAGCACTCATTTTGGCCCAGACTACAATCTTTTACATATATCTTTATCATTGTTCAGTATATATAGATAGATAGCAAACATTACAGTTTAATTTATAAGTGTAAAATGTACTACCCTCACAACTTTGACACAAATCACTTGATGAAAGTATATTTATAATTTTTATTAGTCCCTCATTAGACTAGAGATTATCCAATAATGAATAATTCTGTAGCATCTTGCGGATCATAAATCTTTTTCAAATGTTTTTGGTCATATGTTTATGATCACACCCCTCCACAAGGTCTTAAAAGTGGATAGAAGCAAAGTCCTACCTCGCATGAGTGGTATAATGAAAATTACACTATTATTCATATATTTAATAAATGTTATGATACAGTAGAAGCCACTTTTATATCTCAGAATGCTATTTTCGATCATATTTATTAATAATGTTTCTTCAGATTAAATTGAAAGCCCACATATTTAATTTATCATTTTGATGTGGTACATTATTTGAATAATTAAATTTGTTAAATATGTTTTTAAGCTATAATGAAAGTTATTGATTTAGTAACGACAAAAAATAAGAATTGCGAAACATTCTTACTATTTCATAAATTTAAAGTTTAAGAATTTAACTCAGAATCTTAAATAACAGCAAAAAGCAATGATTGCATTAATTCTAAAGCTTATATGGTTTTAAAAAAATTAAAACAATTAGAAAGAATATTGTCTGCTAATAACGAGACTATACTTAATGTTTACTTAGGGGGAAAAAAGTTATTGAAGGAAAAGGATATCCAGAGTGTGTTTAATTGCGATATAATTATTTTGCTGTTTTATTTTTTAAAAAAAAAAGATGAGATACGTTAAGTTTTTTATTCTATTTTTTGAATGATTATGAATGCGTGAACACACAGAAAATATATATATAAATGTGCTTCTTCAACTTAATTACAGCTTATCAACAAAATCTGAGCTATTATACATGATGTATGATTTATATGAGGAGACTTGAAACAAAATATAGCAGGTATAATGGCTCCACTATATAATAATCTTTTTATAAAGGAAAGCATATTTTAAACTTGCATTTTATTTTCTTAAAATTTGAATCCTAAAAATGTAAGATAAAGATTTTACAATTGATTAAACTGTAATGTTAAATAAATTTGATATGAATCTGCAATTAGAACTAAATAAAGTATTTTAAATATTTTCTTAATATTTACATAGTTTTGTATACTTGCACTTACATATTGCTTACACACACACGTAAATCCCAACTTCAACGTTAATTTTTACTAT
Source organism: Epiperipatus broadwayi (assembly GCA_028023455.1). Classification (NCBI taxonomy): domain Eukaryota; kingdom Metazoa; phylum Onychophora; class Udeonychophora; order Euonychophora; family Peripatidae; genus Epiperipatus; species Epiperipatus broadwayi. The sequence goes on from JAQFVV010012412.1 coordinate 3,585,090, forward strand.
TGACCTATTTTGCTTATGGTAATTTCCTAAAATCTCCCCTTCTTTAAATTTTGTAATTAACTTAATTTTATCAGTTATAATTATTTTTCCCCTCATTGGATTGACTTTTCCTTTTTTTTTTTTTTGTTTCTGACAGCTACTCACTCACACTGATATGAAATGACCAGTTCTCTATAAAAAATTTATTATGTATTTTATTTTATAGCATATGGAGCAAAAGTTTACTGCTAATAAAATAATTGTAGTCACTATTAGTACTATAACTTTTATAATCATGTAGCAGTAATGAAAATAATCTTCATATATATGATGGACTTTTATGTGTTATTTGCCATATGGATCATTATCAATTTATAGTCGCCATTTTTATTAACATGTAACTATTCCTATAATGATCTTTTAAGTGTCTGACATTTTTTTTTAATTAAAGCCATTTTGTAAGACTGATAATGTCATAGGTTTGACTTCATAAAAGAAATATCATGGGAAGATAAAATGGTGACATTCATGCCAAATTACAATTCAGGGATTATTCATTATTAATTATTTTTGATTCTTTCGATATCATACTATATACAATTAAAAATATTTAGAAATATGATTACTGTAATTACTTAATTTTTGTTCATTATCTTTGTAAGATAGTCTGTTGTAATTTATGATTTATCCAAAATAAATAAAATGTTCATCTTAAACAACAATAAAGAAAAAAAATGGTTTATTGAGAATAATATATAATCAAAATCAAACTTTGATCATATATAGTAACTAAGTTCATTAATAATACATTTTAAAATGTGTATATTAGCTAATAATCAACTTTTGTTTACCAATAAATCATAAGCTTGAAACTAGGCTAGGGATATTTGGAGAAGTCAGCACTACCATCTGGCATCTTGATTATTAAAGCTTTCATTATATGGAATAAAAATGGTAAAAATGGGTTAGCTTTTATTTAATCATAAATTTTAATTCCAACCAAAGCAAAAATGTTAACATTGCAAATATAAAGTAGTCTGGCTTTTTAAAAAAAAAAAAATTATTTCATGCATTGTGCAATAATAATCAACTTAATATGATCAAAGATTAAATATAAATTGAAAATATTACTTATTGTTTAATTTTATTGAATCAACATTCCCATAATTTATTTGTACATTCAGTACATAACTAAAACAAATTTGATCATATGCAACAACAAAATACATTAATAAAAGATTTCAATGTGGGTTTATTACCATAAATCAGTTTTTATTTAACTAATTTCAAATTAGTATTTTGTGTATGTAGAAATTTTATTTTCCGCCAAGCAAAAATCCATTAAGCTAATAAAAAAATCAATTTTTGTCAAAAAAAAAAAAAAGAAATTACAACAATCAACTGTAACAATCAAGTATACATTACATTTTAATATCTAATTTCTATTTACTTATATCTGCATTAGGATAAAAAAAAATAGGCTAACAATTAAAAAATAATAATAGTAACAATGCTGAAAAAAAAAAAAAGCAGCAAAAAAGAAAGAACATTGTTAAAATATAAAATGCACTAAAAATAAATTTATATATATGCTTCAATTTAGCAAATCATGATTTAGTGGAATATTAATGTTAATGTAGAGCTCAAAATGGAAGACCATATATTATTAATATATATATTTTTTAAAACGTTTAGCAACTGAAATGTTTTTATTAGATTATATTTACATACTGGTTTGTAATTTTTTTTATTATTAATGATAATGTGTTTAGTAAAATATTTATTCATTAATTATCACCCCCCCCCCCCCCTATTTTAAGCTTTATTTTTTTACTTGGATTTTTAATATTTTAAATTTAGGTTGAATTACATTTTTTATTATAAGAAATCTTTATAATTACTTGTTTGTTATATGAGATTTTTGATTTATGAGGCATATTGAGGAATCAATTATAGTTCACTGTCTGAAATAAAACTACATACCAACCTTTTTTTATTTTATTCATCTTATGATTGTCTGAAATAAAAATTTGATAAGATTGTTACTTTCAGAAATAATGAATATTATTGTATAATAATAAATAGCTTCTTGAACAAAACTTTACTTCATAGAAATTTTACTTAAAGGCAAAAATAACAAATATAGAACATGTTCTTTCACTAAAAAATAAAACTCCATTTTTCAAAATAGAAGTATTAAATTTGCTCAGATAAAAAAAAAATCTCATTTTTGTTTATGAACACATTGATACAACTTTATCAAACAAAGAAACAAATTTTTTTTCAATGACGAAAAACATTTTAAAAATAACGTTCAAAACAAAGCATTTTGTTTTTTCTATGTTATATTTAATACTAGCTTACTAATAGTCATTAAATTAGTTATTAAATATTTTATCTTAAAACATTAAAAATTATCAATACAACAAGCAAATGATTTTACTTAAAATACAACTCGCCACTTATTAAAACCAAAGATTTTATTGCCCATTTCATTAAATAAAAATGAAGAATATACTTAGCCATGATTAGGGTGATCAGACCAGTTCAATCAAAAATTAGAATAATGACCAATCATTTTTACGGCTCGGTATCAGAAATCCTGGTAATGTAGCCTATGATGGTCAGTGTTCTCTACATTTGTGTGGTACAACCAATGACACATAGGACCAGACTTTATGTCATAACAGAACAATAGGAAACTGAATAATAATTTTTTTTAAAAAAAATTTCAATTATTAAAATACATTATTATTTTTTATTATATTGGAAGCCGTTGCTTACAGATTGTAATAAGTTTTTATTGCCCCTAATGTAGTCACAGATATATAACTTAAAGATTAAATTATAAAAACATTGACAACAAAAGTACATTTAAATAAATAATTGTTTTAAATGGAAATAAATACTAAAATGATTATTTTTAAAATCATTTATATAATGATTATTTAAGTTGACTAAAATCACTAATCAAGACAACAAACATAGAGATAATCTTAGGTCAAGTCCCATCTTAGTAACTAAACACGAAGGAAATAAAAATTAGAATTCAATTATATAATTATTAATTATAATAATTTCAACAATAATTGAATATGAAATTGTGAAATCAAATATTATATTTAACACATGCTACTGGAAGTTGATTCTACTATAAAAACTGGATCAACAATTTCCAAATTAATTCTATCTTTTGTCAATGAACTAGCCACTATGCATAGTCATTTTGCTGTGTTCGAATTCTGAACATATTAAAGATGGATCAATAGTTTGAACGAATTTTCTTCTTGATAAGTTTATTAGAAAAGAACTAATCTCACTCAATAAAAAGTGTAAATAAATTACTCTTTAGTATCATTAATTAAAATTTCAAAACAAAATTATATATTTATTTTTTATTAATTAGAGAAACTCATAAGATTGTTCTAAATTGGAATTCTAAAGAAGATGTATTTCATCAAAAAACATATATTTTAACTAAGTTATTTTTAAGAAGATAATAAGTATAGAAAATGTGTCATGAGTAAAGATCACTTGCCATGCATACTTCATCTATATAATTAAAAATGAAATTTTAATTGATAGCGAAATAATTTGTGGAAGAAGATGTCAATATCACACAAGAGGAGGAATTCTGAACAAAGAGTATGCTGATTACCTCATCGATGGTTGATGACCGAAGGATAAAGAACTTTACCTTTAATGAACATTATTAATCTCATGGAAAGGAATAGGACAATACCATCAAATTTTAATACATCAAATTGGAAAAGAATAAATATCTTTATGTTGTTCTTCCATAAAATAATAATAATTAATAGATTATTAACATTTGAAAAGGACACCAAATCAGGTGCTGAAAAAGGCTTTTTATGTATATAAAAAATTTGATATTTATATAGCTGTTGTAAGAATTTATTATTTTCTGATTATTATTTTAATACATCATATTATCTTTGTGTGTTATCAGCTTCAGACATCTAATCTTATTTCCTTTGTTTCTAAAATCCATTTACGTTGAAATAATCCATTTAAGAAAGTTATTAGATAAAGAGAAATGGAAAGATTATTGAACTAAATATTTTTTTATGTAATAAAATTTAGGTCTTCCCTATAAAGCGACTTTACCAAGGTAAATAAGTAAACTTATTATGGAGGTAGTTATAAATTTAGCCGGTACAAGCCGCTTGATGGTGTTGTTGCTATAACAAAACACATAAATATACCATTTCTGAGCTATAACATTACCGAGCCAACCTTTTTTTGATTTAACTGATTTCTGTTTTTTTTTAATTTATCCTATTTCTGTTATTATTTATATATATATAATACATGTATTAATTAATTATTTTGGATTCTCATCAAACTAGTATTTTTTTATTATTTTGTTTTAACAACACACATTTATTTCAAACAACAACTTGTCCAAATACGACACTGCGAAGCACAGCAATGTGCGGGAAGGGAGGAGGATGGTCTAATTATTTTTTATTTTGAAAAAAAGTACTTTTTTGTTTTGCTTTTAAGAAACTTTTTTTCTTTATTGTCTGATTTCTGGTATTATTTTTATATCAAAAAACAAAAAAAAAATTGTATTAATGAATTATTTTTGATTGGAAACAAAGTAGTAATTTTGACAGCAACTTGTCAAAGATGGCATCGAAAAGCAGAGTGATAGAGTCTCAGGGAGGGGGAATATATCAGCGCATAGCGCTGAAATGTGTTTTTTTTTTCTGATGGTTTTGCCGATCCAAAGGATCAGCCAAAAAGCAAACCAATCTTACAATTTCAAAAATGAGCTGCAAACTGACATTTGATTTGTCTCGCAACTGTTCTTGTGCAAATGTGACTTTTCCCGTGAGTTATGTGAAATTGTGCTTGACCCTTTCGAATTTGTTTTCACCTTCCAATCTGTAGGGAAGCGCAGCGCTGGGCTTATAATTATGAGTATGTAATACTATGTCAGGTATGGTGTAATATTATTACTTGGAATGAAGATTTTAAGTTTTAGGGCCAGTTGAATTCCAGTTACCCTCACATAATGCGGTAGCGATCTGTGAAATGTACGTATTTGCATAAATTGTTGTGAAGCACATAGCGGGGCGGGCCATCATATATGTGTGCAACACCATCTATAGGCAACCTGCAATAGCTAATCTAAACAAAACTGTTCGATTAGACGTAAATTGGGCCGCATAAACAGCATTTTTATGTGTTTTTGCACATAAACAACACCATCGAGCGGCTTGTATCAGCTAAACAACTAGTATCTTTTATTGTCCATATTAAATTCATTCATGATAGGACAGAATTTTTGTTTATTACTAACCTAATTAATATAGTAATATTTGTTTATTATTCTTTGTGTAAATGATTAACATTATTGCACGAAAAGTCTTTTATTTTATAATAATGACCACACATAGAAGGGGGTCTCGTTAAAATTGGAATTCCTTCACAAGAATTGGATAATATAAGATCATCATTTATACATATATTATTTAAATTAAATTTAGCTAGTTAGTATTATTATAATTTTTTTAGATATAAAATTTCATTTATTGTTTTTTAACTTATAAAAAAATTGTTTGTGTTATCTACTAGAAGATATTATTTAATTTGATATCATAAAATAGTAGAAATGTATGTAAAGCATTTGTAATAATATTTTTTTTTGTTATATGAAATAAATTTAAATTGTTATCTGTTAATAAACCTGTTAAAAGCTATTTTAAATCCAAGGAGGTCTCTGATTTATTTTCTGAAACAAAATAAGATTGAATACACATACCCATATGCATATATCATACTAATTAATTATCCTGATAACTTGGTTGAAATTAATTAAATCTATTGAGGTTATATTAAGTATTATTACTACTGTAGGATATTGATGGAAACCCCTGAAGAGTGTTAAATGTAAAAACTACCCTGAGTTCAATATTGAGCATAACGGAACAATCAACAAAGATGAAGATTGGATCAATTAGTCTAAGTTGCATCTAAATTAAGTATTTAATTCTAAATTATCTTGTTTGAAATGGATTCAATCTTGGGTTAAAGATAAATCGTATCAGTCATAGCATCCTATATGAAGACCCTAAATCCGATTATAGTTAGATGCGTTCACCTACATTCCTTAAGGGAATCCGGACCATTACAAGTTATACAATTTAGAGTTTCCAAATCCATTCTATTTCTTTCCTTTGTCCATTGATTACTTATTAAGGAAAAAATTATTTCCACATCTGTGTTATGAGCAAGTAATGCAAAGTAATATTGGCATATTGTTTCAATTTCTGATATTTGTTCAGTAAATTTTACAGATGTAAAAAATTTTGACCAACGTTCGCAGCATGAATTTTCAAGCCAAAGTTTCATTGTTTTCAAGTTTGCTTGAGCCAAAATTTTATAATACTTCTCGTTGTAAATCGAAAGATTTTGCGAGTATAATGTGTAATAAGAAATATGGACTTAATCAGTGAAGTATTGAATGGCTTCACGCTCGCAGATCTAACCGCTTCAGCTTCACCTATTTAAATAGAAAGTAGGTTGAAATAAAGAAGGGTTCCCCTCTTTTCTTCCACAGCGTAAGCTTGTGGTTAAAACACCTGTAGAGGTCTCTACTATCGCATTTTACACGCATATTATCGAGGTTATAGCCTCAGTAAATATTACTTACGTAATCAATGTGCGTGCGACTGCTTTGCAATTGCAGGTAGTGCCCGGGTTGTGGGTTCGCATCCCGGCCGATGCTATGACACTTAAAAAAAAACAAAAAACATTTGTTCAACAGAGTGTGGAATAAATTTATTTTCAATTTGTGTTTTCATCATCTGAATTGTTTCATATATTATTTTTATTCCTTCTATTATGGTTATATTATTCTTGTCAATTTTAACAATTAGTTTATTAAAAATAGATAGAAAATTATGCACCAATAAAAGATAACACTCATCAGATTTTAAAAAATCGTAATAAAATTATCTGTGGCTTCTCTTCAGATAAAAAAATAAGATTTCAATCTATCGTACAATTCAATGATTGTTTAAATTGAGTTACACAAACTTAACCATCTAGTATTAGAGTTGAATATTCTATATGTACGAAATTTCAAAAATTCTTTTAACTTTTCTGTTCGGATTGTACATATGGAAAAATAGTTAAAAATTTTTACTGCAAGGACTTCAATATCACATGGTAGCCATTCCGTACCAGATTGCACAGCGTTATGCAAAATGTGAGCAGTACAACCTACATCCATTAAATTTTTGTTAATATTTTCACACAATTTAAAAAATAAATATTTTTTTCCTGTTCTATTCCATCTGCCAAAATTTGCGTTAGTGTTTTCAGCTTCATAAGCAATATATTTGCTAGAATCAGTATTAAATTCTTTGAAACTATTTGCTATTAAATTATAAATAGCATCTGATGTTTATTTGGTAAATGATAAATTTTAAGTAACTTAACTTGAATTCCGTTTTCTTTGGAATAATAACTTACAATCAAGGGGAATATTTTAGTTGCATTATGATTACTTACATTCGTGGATATACTAAAGAACTTAACATTGTTTAAATAATTTTTAAGTTGTTGTTTGCAGTATGATCCTAATATTTATGTAATTAACATAGTAGTTTTAGTTCGTCCACGTAAAAATTTTTGAGCAATCTTCGAGTCTGGAAAAATCTTAATAAATAAATTATTAGCACAGTCCACTGAATGAAATGATTGATTGTGCCTAACAATATAACATGCCGATATTAACTCACTTGCTGCAATGCTGTTTCTTTTCGCTTTCTATTGTATATATGAAACAGTTTAGTTTTTCGACATTGATGCCCTGAGAAATATGTTTTGCGTTTCTCACTGTTTATATGAGTTTTTATGTCGGCTTTGCCACTATGTGAAACACTAATGTAAACATTACACAATTCACATTTCACTTCATAATCATTGCATCCTTTTTTTATTTTATAAAACTTCATTTCTGTGTATATTCATTATTGTAAATACACTTCCTCTTTGGCATGTTGTCTATTGTTTTAGATTATTAATATTCCTATTAATTTTATCACTGCAGAAAATTAATATTAACAAAGAACTAACAAAACTACATTCTCAATCGAAGCAGGTGCAAGCTCAATTCAAATTTTAGCCTACAAAAATCCAACTGCTCATGCTCCAAGGCTAGGTTGGATGCGAAAGTGCGTACCACTTGAGAACTGACCATACAACATAATAGCGATCTTTGTTTTGGTGTTGAAATTTGCCCAAGTTTTTCTAGTACTACTGTAGAGACTGAAATGGATACAGAGGGCCAAGAAACTTATCATTTTTGCAATGAATTATTTATGTATGACAAATAAGAATTATGAATATTTGAAAATTGGGACATACAATGTCTCAAAAAGTCATTTCGGGGACATCTAACCAAAAATAGGGACAAATCCCGAAAAATCAGGATGTCTGGTCACCCTAGCCATGGTGAAAGGAAAGTTTTAAAAATATTTTATTAATTTCTACTTTTTAACAGTTTAAATTCTAAATACATAAAGTATTTGTTTAATTACTTTATGCAACAAAATTCATATTTTTTTCTTCTTGTCTATTTAAAAAAAAAATATTGTAAACTATACAAGTTTTATATTAATATTGTTAAGAGAAGAGGATCTACTGCTCATTCATTAAAACAATGCAAATTTTATATTAATATTGTTTTGTATAAGTAAATTCCTATGTGTACAACTGATTCATAATTTTTTTTCTTATTTATTAGTTGAAATAAATTACTAAATTTTGTAATCCTCTATCAATTATAGTACTAATTCTGAAAATAAAACATTTTATTTTTACGTAATATTGCTCACATATTCCACATTGATAAGGAGAGGAGGGGAAATAATTTACTATTCATTCATTAAAACTATGCAAGTTTTATATTAATGTTGCTTTGTACAAATAAATTCGTACTTTTACACCTGATTCATATTTTTTTTTTTATCTCTTGGTGTTTTGAGTAGAGATCCATTGCACATCCAATTATCAATAAATATCTCATTAAATGGTTACTGATAGATATACTAATTTAACATTTTAAAAATAATTTTATGATAAAGAGTAGAATTAGATAATCAGGCCTTTTATAAGGGAAGGAGAATCAAACAGAATATAGTAAAACTGAATTATTCTATATTTTGTTCCAAGCCTCTCTCACATATAATGTATATAGCATATAATAGCTCATTTTGTGTACAAACCTTGATTATAATATAAGTATTGTTTATAGTACATTAAGTGTACAGTATTGTTTCAATGTGCATATATATATAATAAATTAGCAAAACGTTTTTAACATCCTCAACAGAAAATATTTTTATTATTTTCTTCATATGAATTTTCTTAGACACGGCTGAGTGCCCTTTCAGTGTGGTGTGATTCTGGTGTACCATACCAAAAGTGCACTAGCTATGTCTAAGAAGAAGAGACTAATTCATATGAAGAAAATAATAAAAACCTTTTCTGTAGCAAACATTACAATGTTTTGCTAATTTATTTTAAATACAAACAAAAAGGAAAAATTAATATTATATATATTGTAATAGTTTTAATTATAAATTTATTTAAACACACATTTATTACGTAAATAATATTTTGTCCACCCAATTGTAACTACTATACTACAACTAATGGTAATTGGTAAAAAATATGAAACAAAAATATTCACATATTAATTCCACATGGTGGAGTGACTATACAAATTTTATTTTTCTTATTAACTACTTTATAATAATCATGGATAATGATCAGACTGGGTTTACATGAAGAACAAACCTTTATGCTGATTCAGCCATGTTTCCTGGTCATTAGCCTTTCCACATTTATGATATTATAAGAATAGTAAATAGTCTAAATGGAGT